>JAIQCU010002277.1:0-12043 GCA_022114935.1 Leptestheria dahalacensis
TGTCGATGTCGATATCGATGTCGTGGTAGTACCGGCGATACCGAGAGCTTCCTTCCACACATCGGAATATTCCGGCTTGTCGTTGTCATCGATGACTAGTTCCATGTCGATTGCCTTGAAATACTGCAGCAGGTGCCTGAGTTATGAAACAATGAATTTCGAAACTGATTACAGTATCGATATGGAAGGGGTTAAACTAAAACTTACAAGTCTGGAGAAGTCAGATTAGCATCTCTCGGTACTGGATATAGACTCAGTACTTTCCTGTTGGTCCCGTTGCCATGGGCTGAATGGGCGTTTACTTTGGAAATCTTAAAACAGAGGAAATTTTACTTATTAATATTTATTCAAATTTCAGCTTTATTTTTATTCTAATTATCCGGGTAGTATTTATTGTTCCTGCATAATAGTTTGTAATCTCAGTTATTTTACACTTCAATCTTCAGCTTTAACCCGTTTTCTGTTTAGATTTGTTTCATTCCTACACATTCCTTGCGGACCTATAAAATACTAGGAATTAACAGTTATAAAAATAGTACATAAAAAATAAATAAATAAATATAAAATGAAATAAAAACTCTAATTATAAAATCACGGGGATCAAGAAATTACTGTAAAATTAATTTTCTGATTTCCTTTAAATTTATACTTCCACCTAATTACTTTAACAGATTAAGTTAATATTTACTTAATTTAAAATTAAATTTAATATTTCAATTTAATATGCTACATTATCTGTCTTTTTTTCTTGTGTGTTTGGAAAGATACCTTGGGTGGTAGATACGAAGCCGGTATAATCGCCTGCCCGTCCCAGGAGTTCTGGCGCCTCTCAACGGAGAACTGCACGGGATAACCACCTTTCAACTTATCGCGGTAACCGCTGAAGAATACCACGGAGTGATGCTGCCACCTATACGTAAATATTTGATAGTTAAATTTGATTGATTAGTTAACATTTAGCTTGACAGTTTATAATGAAAGTGTGACCATTCTACGAAGAAACATTTGCTTACGGTCCCAATGCGATTTCGATGTATTCCTTCTTCTCGTTGGCCAAAAAGAGTTCGACGACTTCATAGTCGGTCACGAGTTCCAGACTCCGTCCTCCTGGAACATCGGGCGGACTATCGTTATAGAAAGGCGCCGTCAGGCTGATGTGCAAGTCTCCAGCTGCGGTTGGTTTTATCTCTATAACGGTAGCCACTTCTCCAGACGGAAGGCCGTTCCAGAGCTTCCGGATGCCCATGCTACGGCTCCTGTGACAGAATTACAATTAAAGATTTTTTTAAAAAAAGTTAAATAACAGCACGCGGGGGATTGAATACCGTAATAGCGATTCCTTCCATAAGGATGACTCCGTGTCGAGGATGGACTGGCTTACGAGTCGAGAAAGGTCCATCGGCTTGAAGAATTCCAGGCGATGACTATTTTAGCGCGGAACAGCAATTTTTTTATGGGACATTACAATATAAATTAATATCAACAATATGTTATGATTCCTGGTTAATGATTTAGGTGCATATGTTATAATTACCATATTTACAAAATTCTATCATTTAATATAATAAGAATAGAATTATCATTATTTTTTTTTAGAAATTTTCCTAATTTCATGTTCCAGAAAGCACCATACAAATCGGGATTCTGGAACTGGCCTTGCGGAACTGGATACAGCGATTCGTAGGTACGAGCTGCCCCGGAACCATGGATGGCGTAAGCGTTGACCCTGGTGACACTTTTCGGTAGATAACTGGTCGGAACGTACGCGCTGCCAATCCACCGCGTTCCGTTCCTCTCGGCCACGAATTCCAGCGGAAGACTGTGGCGGATCGTTCGGCGAGTTCCGTTCAACAAGAGGACGATATGCTGACCCCAGGGGCACAGTTCGATTTCCACGTACTGGTCTTGATCGTTGGCGAAGAAGAGCTCGACAACTGCACAAAATGTAATTCTCTATACTGAATTTTGACTATTACAGTGAAATTTACAAGAGATTAACCTTCGTAATCCCACAAGCCGAAGAAAGGCTCGCCCACCGTCCCATTGGGAGCTGGAGGATCGTTAAAGAAAGGAGCGTCCACTTCGAGGATGATGGCTGAGCCAAAAGCTTGCTTCATCCGGATGATGACGGGGTCGTGGTCGATGGAGCGATTGTCCCACGTCGTTCTTATCATGAACTCGATACTGCGTACCCAAGTTTTCATTAGAAACAATAATATTTTTTGGCAATTATATTTGCATAACAAGGTTAGTTTTTTTTAAAAATTACAATGATAATAATAATCATTATAATTATTAAATTAAAAGTATACGTATCAGCAGATACTTAGTGTCGATACTTAATAAATTAACCATTGACTAAATGGTCAATTAAACCTTACTTTAAGGCTGATATCCAGATTGGCGAGTAGGCAGGCCGCGCGTTGTTAGGAATCAGGACGTCAAGATCGACAACTTTGAAATACTGCAGCAAATGGCTATAAAAACATTTCATTTTAAATTATTGACACGAGTGGGGAAATGTTAAATGAATTTACAAATCAGGCTGTGTTATGGAAGAATTATCCACCGGGTACAAGCTGAGGTATCGCCTAGCATCTCCAACACCGTTGATGGCGTACGCATTCATTCTAGTGACCTGTACATTAATACAGTAATATTTATTTGTTTATTTATTGATCTATTTCGGCGAAGGTTAATATATAGTAATAACATTATTATTATATTGTAATTAATTAATTACTATTATAGTTATAGTAATACTATTACTATTACTATTCCTCTTCCTACTACTACTACTACTGCTACTATAACTGATACAACAATATTCTCGAAATAGTTGCAGTACTTTTGGTGGTAAATAGGCTGACGGAATTATGGCATTTCCGATCCATTCGGTATCTTCTCGCTCGGTGGTATATTCAATAGGGTAGCTATGGTTCAGCATGTTTCTGTAGCCTTTCAGAAGCAGTACCAGATGATGACCCCATCTAATAAACTCAAAAGTGATTAGTGATTGACTCATCTTTATAAGTAAACTATATATTCATAACTTACTTAATATGTAATACACTTAAAATGATAGCTTAAAATTTAATGCTAATTTCATTCCAGGACCTCTAAGTATTTCAAAACGCATAAATTATGTTGTAAGATAATGTGAATAGCAGTATTTAAAGAAAGGTTCAAGTTGGTTTACGGGCCAAGTTCAATCTCGACGTATTCTCCTTTGGCGTTGGCGAGGAACAGCTCGACGACTTCGTAATCCCACAGTCCGTTAAAGGCTTCGCCCGGTTCACCAGATGGAGAGGGATCGTTATAAAAGGGCGCGCTGATCGAAATGTGCAGGTTGCCAGTAGAATCTGATCTGAGTTCCAAGTTTGTCGGTGACCCCGTCACAGGAAGGCCGTTCCACAACTTGGTGATTGAGTACAACCGACGGCTAAGTTCAGTTCAAATGAGCAAGTTATAAACATCAAGATTTATTTAAGGGAATAACGTAAAATAAAAAGATAATACAAATACCCAGCTAGCGATTCCTGCCAAATCGGTGACAGTTCCTTAGGTACTCCTCCTTCAACCAAGTTGGTTAGATTGATCTCCTTAAAGTACTGCAGCTTATGACTGTGAACGAGACTGAATTAACAACTGAACGCAACTCGGTACGTGGAACGTGGCTTACAAATCTGCGTCAGGGTACTTCCCATATGGGACGGGATACAGCGCTTTGTAAACGCGTCTGCTCCCGCTGCTGTGAATGGCGTACGCATTCATTTTGGTAACCTGAGGTGGTAGGTAAGATGACGGAATTTTCGCTGTCCCGCTCCAGCGTGTGCCGTTGATCTGCGACTTGAAGTCCAAAGGAACACTGTGGCGAACTGTCTGGCGGACGCCGTCCAAGAATAAGACTATGTGCTGACCATGTCTGTAAATAAAGTATACGTCAAGTAATTTACAGGAATGGATTAGGTACTTCAGCGACATACGGGCATAGTTCGACTTCTAAATACTGATCCGCGTCGTTGGTGAAAAAGATTTCAAAGACCTCGTAGTCCCACAGTCCGTAAAAGGGCTCACCAGCCGGACCATTAGGTGGCTTGTTATCAAAGAAGGGAGCTTCAACAACGACTTGAATACCCCCATCGTACGAGCTTAAATTGAACTCGATTGGCCCGTGCGAAATCGGCTGGTTGTCCCACGTTGATGTTATGGCATACTGCATTCTGTCAAAAGACAACACCTGATTACTAAACCCGTAAACGTATATTACCACATTCTACGATTACTCAAAAGGAGCCCACGTGCTGGAATATTGAGGCTTAGCATTGCCCATCAAAAGAACGTCCAGATCCACATGTTTGAAGAAACGCAGCAAGTGGCTGTTTGTTGCGTACAAAACAAAACATAATTTAGATTTCGCGCCAAAAACCATTTAAGACATAGGAGATCAATACAATGGACGGAAGGTACATTACATAATTTCATTCATAAGTTAATTAAAACGTGAAGTTAAGTTACTTAAAACAAAAGACCAACAGCAAACGTCAGCAAACTTAATTTGAAAAAAGTAAACAAACAGACGGAGCACGCCTGGCGGCAAACATCTGAACTATGTTTAGTCGTACGAAAACGCTTTCTATTAGTTTAGTTTTATTTTACAAAAAATGCACTAAATTTACCTTGCAAACGACTATTTTTATATATTTAAGCTACTATGTTGTTTTTAAATTTGAATACCAACTTACAAATCGGGATCGAAGACGGCGTGATCCGCTGGATACAAGCTCGAGTAGGTTCTGTTATTACCGGTGCCGTGTATAGCATACGCGTTCATCTTTGTCACCTATATTCATATCCAAGTCAATTCAACTTATCGTTTAATTAAAGTTATGCTGTACAGACTTTAGGCGGCAAGTAGGCAGACGGAATAACAGCAGTTCCAGTCCATGAGATAGTACTTCTCGTTGCTTCGTAGTTGGGAAGAATCAGGCTGTGCTGTAACGTGTTTCGATAGCCTTTCAGCAGCAGGATCAAGTAATGTCCCCAACTAAGAAATAGTCCATTGATTCGACCCTTTATCTTGTATTAATATGTAAAACTTAAGAACCAATGTAGCGATAACGAATTAAAGAGTTGCAAGATGTAATACGTACGGGCCAAGTTCGATTTCGATGTACTCGTTCTTATCATTAGCAAGGAAGAGCTCCACCACCTCGTAGTCCCACAATCCGTACAAGGATCCTGGTTGTCCTGCCGGTGCAGGATCGTCGTAAAAGGGAGCTGAGACAGTGATAACCAAATCTCCGTTCTTGTTGGGTTTCAGTTCCAAACGAGGTCGTGTTCCATGCAGCGGGACGCCGTCCCATGTTTGACTTATGGCGAAGTTACGAATTCTGGAACATGAATAACAAACTAATGCACTACCTGATTATTATGTAGTATAATTATGTACTTAATTAAGGTTTTGTTATCATATAAATTAGTTACGATATATATATGAGAAAAGAAATGAATACTGGAGTATTACCCATTTAAGGCCTCGTTCCACGTCTGCGAAAACATGTTCATGTAGGAAGAATCAATCAAGCCGGAAATGTTAATGGGTTGGAAAAACTCCAGTCGGTGACTGAACAATGTAAAATTAACATTACATCATTAATAGCTTTGAATAGAGGACACCATTTCTGTTAACTTACAAATCCGGTTGTGAGAACAGTCCCGCTGGTACTGGATACAGAGATTCGTATACTCTTTTTCCACCGGTCCCGTGAATAGCGTACGCGTTCAGTTTGGTTACATTCGGTGGAAGGTACTCGACCGGAATTCGGGCCGTTCCGGACCAGTGGCTTTTCGTTATGTTGGAAGTGAATTCCAGCGGAAGACTATGGCGAACTGTTTGGCGGATACCGTTCAGAAGAAGGACGATATGTTGGCCCCACCTATTCGTGTTAAGTTGAGCTTGCATTAACTTTAATACGAACTTAGATTACAGTAAACTGTGTAAACTTACGGGTTAAGCTCGATTTCGACGTATCGGTTATCGTCATTGGCCAGAAAGAGTTCCACAACTTCGTACTCCCAAAGACCGTAGAAAGGTTCTCCAGCCAGTCCCGCTGGTTCTGCAGGATCGTTAAAGAAAGGAGCCTCAACGTGCACGAGGATTTCAGTTCCATCGACATGTTCCAGTTTGATGCGGATTTCATCGTGGTCGATTGTTTTGTTGTCCCACGTTTTGGTAATAGCATACTCGTATGAAGATCTTTTCAAAATACTAGTGCCACTATAAATGATACATGGGTAAGGGGTATCACTTCATTCCAAAAACAGTAAGCAATGAACTTCGGTTAATCAATCCGGACTGCTACACAGGTACACGAGTGGTTAATAACTTCTAATAGACGTTGAGCAATATTGCTTCTCAACTTGTATATACGGGAAGTATACAACGGACAGGGATTATATAAGCAGCCTGACACCAAGGGACTCCTGCATTAGGATATCGCTGACATGTAGTACCATATAGGTTGGTTTCTCACCCTTTCAACGTATTGCTCCAGGTGGAGGACAGTTTCTGCAGATCCGGCACTGGTACCAGCTGCGATAGGTCCACTGGCTGGAAGTACTCCAAACGATGGCTGGAATTTGAACATTTCACTATTTTGTAACAATCGTGCTTCATGCTACATAGTAGAAGAGGAATCTAACATTCAGCACAGAATGAAGTTAAATATGATAAAAATTAAATTACAATTAAGTAAAAGTAAGATAAGTAATAACAAGGTTTTTTAAGTCAAGTGTGAAGTTGATTACAAGTCGGCTTCGTGGAACATTCCTTTCGGTACGGGATAAAGGGCCTCGTAAACTCGCTTATCGCCAGAGCCGTGAATGGCGTATGCGTTCATTTTGGTCACATTGGGCGGCAGATAACCCAGCGGAATGCGCACCGACCCCGTCCAGTTGGACTCGTTGCGCTGCTGTACGGTGAGATTCAGCGGAAGACTGTGCTGGACCTCGTTCCGCACGCCGTTCAGCAGTAAAGTCAAGTACTGTCCCCAACTAATAATTAGATTGCCTTGATTAATAACTGTCATATCTTTGTTATTAAACTATAGGTAATATAATATAATATAATAATTTACAAACACGTATATTTTTATGAAATGTTTTACTTTTAATGCGAATCAGTACTTACGGACAGAGGTTTATCTCGAGGTATTGCTTGTCTTCGTTCAACAGCATGAGTTCCACCACTGCAAAGTTAATCACACAAATATAACTATTGTTATACATTTACCTATCTGTCTAACTACCTACCTATCTATCTATCTATCTATCTATCTATCTATCTATTTATCTGTCTGTCTGTCTGTCTGTCTGTCTGAATGTCTATCTATCATCTACCTATCTATTAATCTATCTACTAACTATCTATCTATCAACCTGTCTAGCTGTCTGTCTATCTATCTATTTATCTGTTTGTCTGTCTGTCTGTCTGTTTGTATGTCTATCTATCTATCTATTCACCTGTCTATCTATCTATCTATCTATCTGTCTGTCAGTCTGTCTGTCTATCTTCATCTACCTATCTGTCTATCAACTGACATATCTTTATACCGATCTGCTCACATAGGCTACGCCTATCTTATGTAACTAGGTTACTAATCTATATACCTGCCTAGCTTTCCACCTACTTATCTCTTTAGTTATCCAAATGTTTGTCCATTTACCCAGGTACGAGTTAGTATCCAAGTGTCGCCTAGCTACCTATCTATTTAGCCATCTATCTATTTACCTGCCTACCTACCAACCTACCTATCTATCCATTCATGAAACGGTCCTGTATACCTAATCTATCTGCCTACTATTAATCTATCTATCTAACTATCAATCAATCTATCTGTCTATCTATGTATCTATATACTCAGCTACCTACATATGCAACTATTTATCTATCTATCTATTTCTACCTGTCTATCTACTTAACTATTTGTATGTCTACCAACATACCTATTTATCTAACTGCCTATTCATCACCTAGATATACGTATCCGATCTTTCAAGCCTCTATTTAAAACCTAGGTTCATCTATTTGTCTATTTATCTATTGGCCTACTCATCAATTTACCACTTATATAAATAAATACACACAATAACAAAATAAGAGGGATTTTCAGTTACTTTACATTTTTTATTAAAATTCACCTTCGTACTCCCACAGCTTGTAAAGTGGCTGTCCGCCAGCCACCGGCGGACTGGGCGGATCGTTAAAAAACGGCGCACTGATTTCGAGCAGCAGGCTGGAATCATCCGCTGAACTCAGTTTCAACACAATTGGATCATGGTCGATGGGAGAGCTGTCCCACTGTGTTTCAATTCTATACTCCATCGCGACAGCCCTTTTATAATAAACATTCGATTGATAAAAGAATTAAATTTATTTTAATTGGAATATCAACGGACTGTATACCTGCATATCCCAACGAATGCCAACGTCCAAACGAAGTATTTTAAAAACCTGTGTGTTTAATTAGATAATTAAGGTTTTTATCTGAGATTTCAGCTGGAACCTGAATGGAAAGTGAGAGGGACAACGTACATGTCTGCGAATAGCTTAACGGCGGAGAATAGACTGTAGGTATATTTTTCAGTTCACACTGTATATGTCTTTTTATCTTTTTTTAAGTTTTCTCATTGCCCTATTTTTATCCTTCTCTCTTTAACCAATACGGCGATCGCAAGTATCCGCAAGTATTTCTCGCCTCGTTATCAAAAACTGGTCTTAACACTTTTTATTACCAAACGACAACAGCTGAATGCGTTTATTGCCTTACATATATCTATATGCAGGATGCAGTGTGCGAAGGCATACAACGGCCGGTTATAAGAAATATTTGAAATCTGACTGACACACTTCTTAAATATTTTCCTGTTCGAAAACCACAACAGCATACCTTGAAAACAACGTACGGCTAACTACAAAAACTGGCTAACACGAGCTAAATTATTATCATGACGTTTATTGGCTCAAATAAAGATAACATGTCACGTGCTATATGCTATGTACATGTTGTCGGTATGAAACAACCAGCCTTCAACTTGTAAACTATCAGTTGCAGCAATTCAGTACAAATACTGTCCGCTAGATGTCGCTGGATCGCCAACATCACAAACAACACTGAAGCAGCAAGGTTACTAGACTACTATAAAGGTTGGTCGGGTTAGGGGTTAGACCTTTGGGGCTTTGGGAATTCGTGACGTCACTGGTTACTTTCGCCACGAGGAAAACCATTGTAAGAATCGATGTATATAGACATTATAATTTTTTTTAATTAAAAGAAAAGCTTTTACGCGAAGTGGCACTATTTACTTGTATTTGCAGAAAAAGTCACAAGAAAAAAAATATGACAAATATACATTAACGAAGGCCTTGGCAATTTCATCAAGTTAGCGTCTACTAAGAAGCTACTCTGAAGGAATCTTCAGCCTTATACAGCAGTTGCTGCAATTCGCGATTTTTCGCTTCAAGCTTGGCAATTTTTTGATTCTTGATGAGCAAATCGCCGCGAAGATTGCGTTAGCTCTTCACGAAGCCTACGAATTTCTTCTTCAAGTCCAGAATCGTTGTTCTCTCCGCTGGATTCTGAAGGGTCGTCTTGGCTCGTACCAGTTTNGTCTGCATCGTCCCATCCATTGCTTTCTTAGCGAGGGATCCTTAGGAAAACGGTGATAAGAAACACCCTCTTTCCCCGGAGTACGTCTGGTTTTTTCCAAGCTGTTTTTGCAAATCGCGACGGTGCATCTGGCACGGTCATTTGTTCTCCACAAACATAAGATGGAAGCAACTAGGAATGCGTTTTACTGAAGGAAGATGAATGTAGAAATCTATGGCTATTTTTTTTTACTTTCGCACACAGAGATGTCTTAGTAACTGCGCTTTCTTCGTGACACTGGCAATAAGCGCGTGCTCATTGTTGCTTGGGAAGTAACCAGTGACGTCAACGGTGAATTCCCAAGTGTAAGGGGGCGGGGCCCGACCAACCTTTATAGTAGTCTAATAACCTTGGTTGCATAGTAGCGCAAGGAGGCGGAGTTTACGTTAGAAGTCCGTGAACCGATAATTGCGCCCCCCGTAGATTCTCCACGAACTAAATGCAACGCTTCGGCTCCCTTAGGCTACGTTCGTTTTCCTTATCCCTCACTGATATAGATATCCGCAGCAAGACACATAGGAATAATTAACACACTTAAATAATTTGGCAGTTATGAATTAATCCACATATCAACATGTCTTCCTTCGGATCGAATCCTTCGGGTCATAGCCATAACCGGCATAAGTTATTGTTTTAATAGTCAATTAGTAACGAAATGCTGGTAACTGCACAAATACAGTTATACTGAACTTGACGTACATAAACACTCAGCTCATGTTTAAAAAAGAAAGCATGTACAAGTTTGAATCTCCTTTTTATTGTTAAGCGAAGGTCAGTTCAAATTACAAATTAAGTTGGTCTACCTAGACCTGAATGACATTTGGCCATAATACATACATAGAATAATTGCATACACCTATTGCATAAACATGACATTTAGGAATTCAATGAAAAGTTACACTTGAAATGTAATAATTTTACCTTGTAAATGAAAACTTCAAACAGTGTAATAGAAATTGAAAATCAACACGAACGAAAACATTACTGTTAGGGAGGGATCACCTTCGGGGAAAAAAGTAAAAAGCTGAGCAAAACACGATATATCGATTACAAGTTACAAGTTAACTGTTTGTTACATCTCGTAATTTTTGAGATGGCTTTCCTTGTTTCTCAATGCAAAAGCCACGATTTATAAATTTAAGGTAGTAGTAAATCCTAGTTCTCCGTTCAGTTCGAATATTGTGCACCGACCTGCCAGAAATGTAGCTTCCAGGGATCGGACGCCACCGCGCCATGAAATCCGGAACTTGCACATTCTATGTGCCTCGATCGGCCCTGAAGCACGAGACAAGCATGACGGAGAGAATTATAATTTTTAATTTTACATTACTTACTGAACTGTTACTTAAATATTTACCGCACACGAACCGGAAGTCCATACTTCAAAACGGCCTCCTGGAATAGGCTGAATACCGTATCAGGCCTGTTGTTAAAGGACAAACCAAGGTAAACAATGTAACGGGTGTAACCGTCAATGCCATCGTGGATGTAAATACCTCATCTGTAAAAGAAAACACGCTTGAAAAATAAATTTAAACGTCACTTGTCTACAATTTTGACAGTAAAGAAATTTAATGTTTGTAAAACGTTTAGCCGTATGGCCGAAGACGAGATAACGTACCTTTCAAGTTTGTGGTTCCCATCTATATGCCATAATGTGAGTGGTGCACGGACATGATACATTCTCCGACGTATAGGGTTGTACCGGAATGGCATACTTGTTTGCCTTGCTCTAGCATAGGACTGCTCCACACGGCGTCGAGTGCTTTCAGTCCTAATGAGCGTAATCTTCCGGCAAGCAGCTTCACACCTACCAAAAACCAGATAATGTCGTAGGTCATCATGCATTTGAGAATTCTAAAACCTTACCAAGACATGGGGCATTCTCAAGTTCACGTAGGACAATTTCGTCCTATTCTGCATCAGAGAGTGCTGTAACGACCCCACACCAGGCCAAGCTGCTGACATTGTCTGCAAAGGGTTCGTCGACTGATACCCAAACGGCGAGAAGCTTCCTCTTGGGTGCAGCCCTCCTCTGTCCAATTGTAATAAAATTATTGGATGAGCCGAAATATGGACAATTTACAGGTTGTCCTGCTACAGATAAAAAGGTTTCGGTGGAATGTACGAGCTGGTTTTTGTACAACAGGAATTTTATAAGTCCGCAAAACAGATGACTATACGAACCCATATATGAGAGAATTAAATTAATATTCGTGTAATCTTCCATTTGAGAGTAGCTGAGCACATTGGGCTGAATCGCTAGCACACATTCACGTTGCACGTGGTTTGAAACTGCCAAGCGTGGAGTGCTTCGGGGCTGGTAAAAGTAA
>JAIQCU010002278.1:0-12304 GCA_022114935.1 Leptestheria dahalacensis
TTCTGCTCTTATTGTATTTCTTCTCAGCCAATGAGGACACAAGACACAAAGAACATTACTACAAGAGGGATGCTTGAATGTTCTGTTTACGCCCTCGCTGACTAGGGTAAACATTTAATCCGCATCAAAGGGCAAAGGCCTCCTTTTTCAGTATTTTTGGCAACAATCCCCCCGAATGTTCCAAGCTTCATGTTTTCTCCTCCAAAATCATTATAGAATATGCAAATCGTTCCGCAGGCCTTACATATAAAAAATCTTACGATACTTCGTGATATTTTTGTACTTTTTCCGTCGTAATAATTTTTTTTTGTTATAAAAAGGAACCAAAATAATAAATGACAGAAAAATTACAAGTTTCGCCAGTCTGTGACGTTTAGCAGAAGAGATGTATACGATGAAGAGGCAACGCAAGCTAAGACCTTTTGAACTTGCTGATCTATTCAAGCAGACAGATTAGAGAACGGGTTAGTCTTGTGATCTTTTGTTTATTCAAGTCCCTCTCATCATTAGCTTTTGTACTACATGGTGGGATTATTTTGTATCCTCTGCTTTTGACGAGAAAAAAAAATTGGGGAAAAAAATTACACAAGGCTCGACTTAAATATCACCCAGTCAGGAAAAAAAAGCAGAAAAAAATATTCATAATATAAAGAATCACCCATTACTTGCACGTTCTGCAGTTCAAGACACAATACTACGGTTCTTCTGTTTTTTCCGAAAGAGAAAAATTGATTTGCAATAGTTCAGGTCAAGAGTTGCCTCTCTACAAATATATAAAAAGAAGGGGAGGGAGCTTATTTTTCTGAGGGTTTTGGCTGTGTCGCACCTCGGCTATCACGGTAAACTACTTTTCATCTTGGGTTTCAAGGGGGAGGAGGGAAAAAGCTTCTTCGAACAGCAGCTACGACACTTCTACGGACGCACCTGAGAGAACAAGGGTAAATCGACGAGACGATCCCTTACTTTCGTGAAAAAGAGAATTGAAGGAAAACCAAAAGGACTGTCCCCGAAAAATGAGAAAAATATCGCAGCATCATAATCAAACAAACCTACAGTTCTACTGCCTTCTCTTCAAATAGGATGGAGGACACAAGAGTTATGTACAAAGCTATTTACATGATTTTAACTGAAAACTGTTTTCAATTCCAAGTTTTTTTTTCGGTAAAAAGAAAATTGGATGGAGGTGAGAAAACAAAATCAAAAAAGAAAACTGGAATCGACTGTTCAGTGCTACTGGGCGATCAACTGAAAACGGCGAACGTGGAAAAAGAATCAAAGGCCCCCGATATAATTGCCCAATGCGCGTGTCTTCGTGTTTGGTTTTTCAACTTTCAAATGTTTAATCGTCCTGCGAGAGGGAGCCGGAAAAACTGGTCGCTTGCATTCGTCGTTGCACCAATCTCGATTCGGATGGCGGGGACAGGTCAAAGGTCACCTTCTTGGTGACGCCTCCCTTGATGTCTTCGCTGGAGGAGCCGCGCATGGCCGAGCGGCCCAAGCTGCTGGCCGTGCTGTCCAGCGACAAGTGTCCGAAATGTATGGCGCCGTCCGAGTCGTCGTCATCGTCATCGGCCATGTCAACTTCTGGCTCGTGTCCTAGGCCCGAGTCCTCGTCCAGACTGCGAAGACGGGCTTCCAGTTCGACGTTCATGCTGAAATGCTGCATGACGACCCGCTTGACGGCCATGGCACTCTCGGCGAATACTGACAGATCGCGTGCACTGTTGTTTCTATAACCCAAAAAAGAAGAAATGACACGTCAATTTCGTTGGTTATTTTTCAACCAATTGTCAAAACCTATGACTATTTCACTCTTTGCTACGTCCCAATTCGTAATCAATGATAATCTTGTGCGCAATATCCTAGGAATCCTTCACTCGATCAACTAGGAGCCTACATTCCAGTGCATAACGGCGCCGCTACGTCTGCATTAGAATCTGGTGCGCATTACATGCACGCACTTTGGTTTGTACATTCGCTGCCTGCCCATACTATTAAGTACTCTTAATACCCGGTTGTCGACCCGCTATTTGTTCACAGTTATTAGATTCTTACCGGCGAATGACATGCGGCGTGATGAGAGCAGTAGATGGTCCTCCATTCTTCACCCAAGGATGTTCCAAGACGCTGCTGGCAGAGAGCCTCCTAGAGGCGTCCTTGATCAACAGTCCGCGAATCAAGTCTTTGGCTTCCTGCGAGATGTAGGCCCATTCCTGGTCGGGGAAATCGTACCTTCCTTCCTGAATGCTGGTGAAAAGTTGCTCCTGGCAAGCCTGGCACGATTCCCCGCGGTCCCATCCGCAGCCCGTGCCGCAGTTGCCGTAAAACGGCGGATAGCCGCACAGGAGGATGTACATGACAACGCCGAGCGACCAGAGATCGCAACGCTTGTTGTAGCTCGAGACCTGACCGACGAAGGCGTCGACCACTTCGGGAGCCATGAACTCGGCGCTACCGACTGGGGTGAGAAGCTCGGGCGTGGAAATGGGCGAGTTTAGATTGGAATTGAACTTGATGCCTGAGCAGAGATCGAAATCACAGATTTTGACCGGGTTCAATCGGTCCGGGTACACGCAGAGGATGTTTTCCGGCTTCAGATCGCGATGAGCAATACCCTTCTTGTGAAGAAAATCCAAAGCTCCGGCCAGCTCCTTGATGACCTGACTGGCCTCCCGCTCCGTGAAGTGCACCCTCTTTTGAATGTGCGACAGCAGTGGTCCTCCTACCACTTTCTCAAACACCAGATAGAAACGATCTTCCTCTTCGAAAAACTCAATCAGCTGGATGATGTTGGGATGGCCCTGGCAGTGGTGGAACGTTTCGACTTCTTTAAAAACTCGGTTACGACTGTGCCCCGGTACTTTCTCAATAATCTGCAACCGCACCAGAAAGGAATACACAAATCAGTTTTCGGCCGCGACAAAACCAAAAAGAATCGCTAGCAAACTTACTTTGACCGCATACTCGACGTCCGTCCAGATGTTGACGCACGTTTGAACCGACGCATAGGCTCCCTCTCCCAGAAACTCTCCCGTAAGACGATACAGTTCTACAATCAACAAAAACAACAAATGTCTCAGTCAGCAACTTGCCAATATTCCGGTTAAAAACTACAAATCATTGAATAGCCACGAAGTAACGCAAGTAAGCCGCTTGATTGACAAGGACTCTTACCGTTGAACGTAGAGGCAAACAAACTGGATCCGGTGCGCTTCTTCTTCCGGCGACGCTTCTTGGCCTCTTCCTTCTGCCGCTGAATGGCTGCTTCTCGGTCAACGGCCATTCGATCCAAATCGACCTCCGCATCTCCTACATAATCAAAGTAAAGAATTGAGATCCAAGTTAGAACGACTCTTCAAAGTACCAGGACAATTTACACTCCTACAGATAAATGTACTTAAACATAATAAAACTTTTTCATACTCTTAAAAAATTAAGATAAGACCGTCAACTACACAACAATGGCTAGGAACCCAAGCAACACAAAGCGTAACTTTGAGCCTAACGTACGACAATTTGAAATCAGTGAATTCTATGAAAAGCAGAAGATTGAATCAAAATAGAATCCAGCAAAGGGTAAAGACCCCAAGCGGCCGATCGATAAAACTGAGGCTTTCGGCCCTCCATTCACAACAAAGACACGCTGACAAACTCTCTTAAGATTCTAAGGGGAATCAAACGATTCGTACCGTTGTCTGAACTGTCATCGGCGTAGCTGTGCTCTACCATCTTCATTAGGCTTTTAGGTTGGCGCAGGAGAAGGCTTAAATTATTACTCCCAAGTGATTTTTTCTTGCAGCGGTTCGTCTGGAATACGATTCCCAGAATAGTAACAAAATGGCGGCCTGACGGTATCGGTACCGACGAGTGGTGCAGAGGGAGAAAAAAGCTGCGATAACTTTTTTTTCCTCTCCGTATTATTTCCCCTCTCGGCAAGGCCTGTGCGAGGCACTCGCTTCAAAAAAGAAGATGGCTTTGTTCAAACCGGGTTACTCTCGACGACTTTCTCACATGCCGGACCTTTGCTGACTGCTGCGCACAATGGCGCCGCCCGCCCTTCATATAGCCGGCTTCTGGGGGGAGGAGCTTGTACAGGAAGGGGCTGGCCTTCCACGTAGACTGACGCTCTGTTTTTAAACGCCATTATTGCTATTCCTTCAAACTCGTCTTTTCGAGTTCTACCCAAACTGCTGAATTGCCATTTGCATTATCCCAAACCTGTTGCAATGTCGCCTTTCATTAAGTAATCCGTTTACCAGTTCTAGGACGGACTCTGTACGAGTATATTCTAGAACTTGGTGTCATCTTGGCTGATGCAAACTAAGCAATAGACGGTATCATCTAGAGTTTTCTGACGAATCAAACGGTTCAAGGGTACAAAACATCCCAGTGCTGGGGAAAGCTTGCAAATTCGAATGAAAGCACCAAAACATTCGTTATAACTGTGTGTTCGCCATGAGCTGATTCTCCGTACAACCAAGAGTTCCAGGTACGTAAACAACAGAAGTGCCGTTGGGCTCCCGCACCCCCCCCCCCACCAATGTTTCTCTCTCTCCGAAGTGGCGTGATGTTTTGGGTTATCGCCCATTCCACTACACACCAGCTTTCATCAGCCATCCCCTTATTCTTCCCTTCATAACTTCCATCTTGTTGCTCTCCTCTCTCCTTTCTCCTCTGCCACGCTGTGTACCCCCCCCCACCACCACCAACTCGATCCGCTGCCGACATGTGCACATAATGTGGTTCCCAGAATATTCCCGCAAACCCTTTTTTGCATTCCCAGTAACCCTGTTGTTTCCCGTTAGATATTTCTTCACCCCCTTCTCTTCGACCAATGAAGGTTTCCTCTTGTTCCTAGAATATTCCGCAAATACCCCTCTCACCTTTTTCGCCCTTGCTTCGAACTGACATCAATTGATGAAAACCGTACACTCTGGGAACCGCATTCACTTCAGGGCTAACGAAATCCCCCCTTCATCCCCTCCATCACCTCTTCCATATGATTCTTACCCTCAGGGATTTCTTTTTCTTCCCTGGAATCTTTGGTGGTGGGTACCGGTTCGATTCGACGCAAAACTGCGCAGTGGACGCAAATAGTTTTCGCTTTGAATGACATACGGATGGGATTCGGGACCTCTTTTTTCTTGTACTGAAGATTCAAACTGATGCTTAGCCGGCTAATATGAGTAGTTGAAAGGAATTTCATATGAGTAACGTGATACCCCATCTTATCGTTTACGTATACGATTAAAAAAACAATCAAAAAAGATTAAGTGCATTTGGATAAACAACAAAAACTGTGCGCCGATAGCAAGACCTCAAAAGTTACACAAGCGATTAAACTTACTGCGCGGCAGTAAAAATCAACAAACTTCGAAAATAAGGTTACGCCTGATAACAAAGCAGCAAAAACAGCAAATGGTTCCTTCACAGTGCCACCACGTGGCCCGGAAATCTATGGGTGACGCCATCTTGAAAAATGGCGGCCGTACTTCCGTTTGATCCCAACGGGGCCAACACGTGGGGGAACACGGCGGCACCGCAAACTGCGTAGAAAGTCTGCCGGCGAAGCAACTCGGTTCAAAAGCGAAAACAACAAGAACGTGCGACTTTTCAAGTGCACTTACATCTCACAAACAGCATTAAAACAACTGAAATTCAATATACACTGCCACACATTAACGACACTAGTATTGCTGTATTACATAAACTTATTTAAGACTGGGTAGTAATCGTAGCACTGTAAGCCTTACGGGCTTTTCACGTTCAGTCTTGGAGCAAAAAAAACATGGGTCATGAATGGTGCGGGACATTGTATAGGAATTTGCAACTTTTAGATTTTTATTTTGGCTAAACTAACGAACCGATTAAACCGAAACTTGACGAGTGCATTAAGTACGACTGGGTTTAGGCTTCGGCTTTTTTGGGTTTCAATACCTTTGAAAATGTGGGAGCAATAAGCAATCAATCTTCGCCGAGCAAGAACCCTTTTCTACTGCTGTAGACTGTACGATAGTTTTTAAACAACCTACTCAACTGTTTAGAATATAGCTTCATATAAGTTGTGCAAGAAACTCACGACACATTTTATACAATAATACATACACACAATCTCAAGGACAAGAGAGGCAATAGGGGACAAAAAGACGCAGCTCATCAGACATTGTAAACAAGTACACTTGCCAGTGGAAACCAACCTAAGCCAAGCAGTTCTCAGCAGACAGCAAAACAGCGCATCACATTTCAACCCATAGTTCAATGTCTTGACATTATCTGATTCCAATTACAGTCACCTAGTTTTTAAAAAAATGCACTGCTGAGAACTACAATAGATTCACCTGTTTCCCTCGCTTTTTTATCTTCCAAGTCTTGGACCCATGTCAATATACCCAAAAGGTTCTTATTGCGTAAGAATGACGACCCGACGAGGCACACGGCACGTAATCGCCCGACTTGTTTGTTTGTTTGCAACAAGCTACTGGACGAGTGCAAAACGGTTCCACCGGCTGGAACCTTGGGAACATTTTCGAAAAACTATACACGCCGGCCCGCGTTGCCAAACCCTCGCCCTCTTCTTCCCCATCTTTCGCAAAATGTATGTCGATCCTCAAGGTCGCCAACAGGACAACCCCCGATTCCTCTCCAAAACTTACTCGCGCAAACATTCTGCAAGGTCCCCGCAGCCCCGCAGAACAGCGCTTCCCCCCACCCCCCTTCCAAAATTAAGTCGTTGGAAAATGTCCAGTCCTTTCTCTGTTAAAATTTAAGATCTTAAATTAGCATCTTTGTCTGCATTTTATGACGCAATGAATCGTGCGATGAGTAACACAGATCTCAAAAGGGTTCCAGTCCCTTTGAAACAGTAGATTCACACAGTTGAGGAGCACGGCTAAAGAAGAAGCAGCAGCTGATGCAATTCGAGGACAAGATGAACCGAGACGGGCAGACGCTTATCGGCCCATATTATTAGAAGGGGATTCGCGACGCGTCCTAAAAAAACACAGAAGCTCCCCTGGGGTTCCACGTTGCGATCCTATCACTCAACTAATTGATTTACACATCCTAGTTTGAATAAATTGCATGAAACTATCGTTTAAAAGTATCTTGATTGTATGGTGAAGCTCGCGTACTTTAAGTGGGCAACGACAGGTTACTTTGACGATTCACATGAATCACAAAGATTCTCAAAACGCACAGAATTTTGTTCAGATGTTTCATCCTAAATGGCTAATGACGGATTCTTAAAAAACAGATTCAGATGGGTCGCAAAGATTCTTCATAACTTCCATTCTCTTACAAGAAGAGTGTCGATGACTCAATTCACTACACACCAAAAATAATAAATCATTTCCACGATCCAGCAATTCCAAATGCAGAGCAAAAGCCGACAGATTCAAAGTCCAACAATCGACTTGTTTGCTCACTACTGTAAGTCGCTTTCTCCTTCCGTTTTAGACGAAGTTCTAAGCAGAAAAGACGACAATGCTCAACTACATGTCACAAATCCTATTAGAACGATAAGCCTTGCCACTCGCGCAAATCCCAAAAAGTCACCTGCTAAGGGATCCCTGGGGATCACAAAGATTCCCAGAAGTGAAGTTCACTTCGGCGAACACGTATTTGCTCAACTTACAAATTAATGATGCCACTCGATGTTCAGACAACTTCAAACTGTATCAATAACTTGTTCAGCAAAATAGAGACAAAATATGAAATGTTTTTAATATCATAGCTAAACAAGAAGTCATGAGATGATCGCATACTTGCTACCAGATTATTTTATTTGAAATTTAGATTAATCAACCTCATTTGCTAATATTTGTAAACAGCAAAGAGGTACTTGTACAAAAGTAGATAGATAGATAGACGGATAAATAGATAGTTAGATAGAGAGAAAAATGAATAGATAGGTCGATGAGGAGATGGATGGATAGATAGATAGACAGACAGATAGCTATGGTTTCGGAATATTTCACGTTGAACTTAGTAATACCATTAATTACCCCTGGGATTAGAAATTTTACACTACAGTCAATTCGCTGATTAGGTCAATTACTAGTCAAATGTAATACACAGGCTGGCTGCACTTATACGGCTCCCATAGCAACAATCATTATATCCATTTGCGCACTTGCTTTCCTCACGATTTACTGGTTTGCATATTCAGTATCCAGCTCGACAGGTATCCATCTCGTCCCAATATAAATTACTGGATAATATTCTCATGTAATTCAGAGTTTAATTAACCGATAAGACGTGATTGACGTCGCATTTAGAAAGCATCAAGCTGGAGGTTAATTTTCAAAAGGTAAAATAATTTTTCAAATGGGAATTTGAACCTTACCGAATGTTACATTGTGACTTTTATAAAAATACGTATTGAATTAAAACTGTTCGCCTTGGTCGATGAACGTAAATGGCACGTGTATTAATCTCTACTTACGATAATAGCTATTAACTTCCTATCAATGATTACTATAAACAATTACTATATTTAAAAAAAATCTGCGACATTTAGGGTCAATATGTGCACTCGTTTTCACTTTTGCCCTTTTCCAGAAAAAACAAATACCGACAGATTTCCCAATTGCCCCCTTCGGTCGCGTTACAATTTCGCAACCAGTCCAAATCTACAGAATAACTTATTAGAATTAACATTAACTTTGCAAATATAACAACGAGATAACTGAAGCTTTAATCAACTTTCACTGCAGTCTAAAACATTCTTGCAATTAACGATAAGATGCGAGTTATCTGTACGTGCAAAATCTATCCTCATGGGGATGGGGAGGGGGGGACGAGAGGATTGTCGATACGATTCCGCCACGTAGCGCACCCCTCCCCTTTGTTCCAACCCGTTTTCCAGATAAGCCAGCGAGTTGCTTGCGAAATCACCGAAAACCCAACGTTTTCTGCCTTTCGAGAGGAAGGACCACATTTTTGATTCGTTTTAAATCGAGAAAAACTTGTTTGGAACACGCGATCCAAATTAGTCTCTTCGCTCTCGGTACGCACGTGCAACATTGATGCAAAATACTGTATGTCAAATTTTCACGCACAACAACTACTACGTTTGGGCTAACATTCATAAATAGCAAGGCTGGGCCCGAGGGGTTCGCTATACTCCATTTCAGGTGTGCGTAGTCAGGAATCATTTCGTGATTCTTAGACTCATTTCCCCGGCAAGTGTGCGGTGATTCTTGGGAGTAGCGAACCCCTCGGCTAGACCTATACTAGAATATAATAATATATAATAATGCATTAATTATATATATAATATAGTTATTCTTTATGCATGTATCGAATACAGAGATGCTGATATAATTTACAACCAATAGGGAAATCTCGATGTGATACACGTGATATTGTATGCATAACGGCTAAATAAAGAATAATGTATCTGTCTAACTACTTTACCTATCTATATATCTATCTATCTACCNGGGAAATGAGGGAAATGAGGTGAAGAATCATGGGAAATGAGGGAAATGAGGTGAAGAATCATGGAAATGAGGCAAATGAGGTGAAGAATCATAGGAAATATGGGAATAGAGGTGAAGAATCATGGGAAATGTGAGAAATAAAGTGAAGAATCAATGGAAGCGAACGTAAAGAAGTCAAGAATCGTTGGGAAAAGGTCAAGTAATAATGCAAAATGAGGGTACGCGAGGTGAATAATAGCAGAAAACGATGGAAAGAGGTGAAAGAGTGTAGAAATCGGAAGGAAAAGAGTGTAGAAATCGGAAGGAAAAGAGTGAAAACAGCCGCGGGGCTTCATGCCAACATCCAATGTACTTCTGTGCAGTGTCTCCACTTTGTACTTTTTGCCATTCTTCTGTTTGTTTTTTTAGTAAAACAATCGCTATCGCTAAATTAAAAATGTATTCCTTTCTGTATAACAGAAAAGAGAAAATGCTATGAGTTTTAAGTACGTATTTCATTTCGACAAATATTTGTTAATTTGTTCCGCAAATTCACCCCGAGTGGAACGACTGATCCTGAAAAACCGATTTGTTTACAAACACGAAGCCGTCGACGAGAAAGAGAACAAGTTTTGTTTTGAGTATTGGATTTAAGCGCACCAGGTAAGTTTTCGGCTGAATCGTATTAAGATTTTTAGAAACTGAGAAACCACGGGTGAGTTCTTAAAGTCTTATCAATTTTTGTGAATTTCCATAGGAGCGTACGCTGAGTGCTGCACAAAGCATGGATTCGGACGTCGTGCCGTTAACTACGAATGGAAGCCTATCCAGGATACATGAACGCGTACAAAATTCATTTTCCCGCTCATGTTCGAAAGATCCTTGGTTTGATGGGATATACCTGCCCACGGACTTTGTCGACCATCAACGAGACGTCAATCCAAGAACTCGAGGCGACTGTCAGGGATGTTCTTGCGGACGGAGAAAGGTGCAAAGTGCTAAGCAAGGAAGAGAAGCTGGAAATATTTGGACCTTTGTTTTCAATGTGCCCATGCTGCTTTTGTGTTTCTTCCGGGGGAGAAGGCTGGAATAAAAGCAGCAGCTGATCTGTGTAAGGAGTACGTGAACTCTAAACCTTCACCATCTTTGAAGCCAGGGCACAAACTTGATTCTCGTGGAGCATCCAAGCACAGTCCCTCTTTGAGCCGAGTGGTCAAGCCGTCATCCAGCAGACATGGTGGTGATGAACGAAGGACCTCCATCGTCTCTCCCAGCTCCGCCATTTCATCGCACGCCACAACAGTTGCTGAAGTTCCAGCTGAAAGCACTTGAAAGGGCAACTGCCACCAAGTCTCTGGCCAGTTATCTTAAGAATTGGCTAAGGATACTAAACTTGTACATGTGCAGCATCCCCCCACCAAGTATGTTACACTTGGAGGGCTGAAGCAGGCTAGTAATGTCGAAAGAAACTGTACTTGGACTTAAGCAATTTATCTAGCGTCCTTGTCAAGAGTGTGACTGCCTATCGTTTATAAAATACAGAAGAAATTTGCTGATTTCTTTTACCCATTTTACTTTACGTATAGTATCTGTGCGAGTTGTGCAAAATAAGGCCGATGACATTATAGTATTTATTGCTATAAGTATAGAATTCGTCCACCGAAATGAGACATTCACCAAATCTAAATTAAAGGTGGAAAGCTAGGAAAACGTAGCATTGACCCTCCAAAATATCGTATATTGGCAGTTTTTTTATGATTTTTGCGGTAAATACTTGTTTTATATCAGTTTAATATAGAATTTCTCAAATGTAGGAAATGAAGTGAAAAATGTTGGAAATGAGGTAAATGAGGTGAAGAATCATGGGAAATGAGGCAAATGAGGTGAAGAATCATGGGAAATGAGGGCAGTGATTCTTGACTACGTACACCCAAAACGGACTAGCGAACCCCTCGATAGTATAGTTATTCTTTATGCATGTATCGAATACAGAGATGCTGATATAATTTACAACCAATAGGGAAATCTCGATGTGATACACGTGATATTGTATGCATAACGGCTAAATAAAGAATAATGTATCTGTCTAACTACTTTACCTATCTATATATCTATCTATCTACCAATCTATGTAGCGTATATATTAATATATATGTGTGTGTATACATATGTGTGACATATAGTATTGAAACATATGTTTTGAGATCTTCGCGTTATCGTATGTATAAAGAAGAAAATAGTAGGGCATTTTCAATAATTGTACAATATATCACTTCATACATCACATGGTATTTATATGTTATATTATTGTATAATACTTTATATATATATATCTATATATATAGACATATAATTCAGTATTAGTATAATTCCACTGGTTTAGTGAAGCATATACGGTCCTTAAAAAGTTCTATACACTCCATTTCTATGCAGTTGGCAACGTTCAAGAGCGAAGGAATTCTTCAAATTTTAATGTCGAGATATTGTCGAATTCTCGCCTTATTTTCGCTAAAGTTTCAGACGAACCCAGCAGATACGAATCAGTAATTCAGAACATTTTTACCGTTTAAAGGCAAACGCTGACAATCAAACGATAGTTAAAAGATCGTCCAATCGAATATTTCACCAATGAGCAAACTTTATACTGAAACACCCAAGCGTGTAGAATGGAAACATAAAACTGAGACAGGCATATTACCTGCGGTTACTTCAGAACAGTGGGATTCTAGGGAATTAGAAAGATAAATAGACAAGCTGGTAGAGACAGATATATAGATAGAGAACAGACAGACACAGAGACAGATAGATATACAGATAGACAAACAGACAGAGATAGATAGATAGATAGATTGATAACAGATACAGACAGAGAGACAGACAGA
>JAIQCU010002279.1:0-13485 GCA_022114935.1 Leptestheria dahalacensis
TTAAAGTTTAGAAATGAAGGTTTTTATTCTATAAAAGATTTTCGAAACTTTCCGACTTTTCCCTGTCTTTCCGACTTCTCATGACATCGCGCAAGGCGATCTTCATCTCCTTGAAGGCGTTCAAGAGGAAAATGGCAACGATCACGATGAGGAAGCCGCACGCGTCGCCCAGAACGTCCACCGAGGTCATCGTCCGCCACTCCTGGAACAAAATGGCCGACGCCAGGATGACGAAACTGGTGAACATAACGTAATAGATGGGGGTGACGATGGCCGTGTGGAAAATGTCCAGCGCTTTATTCAAATAGACCATCTGGACTGCGATGAAGACAACGAGGCTGACGATGAATGCCCAGGTCGCGGCGTTGGCAAACTGGTTCGACGTGCCCGCCAGAGTCTCGCGAACGGCCAGCCCGATACCCTTGCAGCACATCACCGACAGGGATCCGATGATGGAGCACACGAAGATGTAGACCGCGACGTGACTGTTCCCGTAACGGGGAACGACGAACCGGACTACTATCAGTGCAGATACGACCACCACGATGATGTAAATGGAAAAGCCTGTNTTACACTTATAATCAATTTTGCTTTTATTATTTCCTTTATTTATTTTAATACTCATTTAAAATGAATCATAAGAGAAATTAGTTGGTAGGTTAGCTTTGCTCGTAACCAAGTTTACTTTGCCCAGAAGATTCAGGTGCTCCTTCAGAAAGTGCGAAGCTAGCACGGCCGAAATAACAATGCTCAGCGCGCCCATCGGAGTCACGAGAGAGGCCGGGGCGAAGGCGTACGCTGCAAAGTTGGCGGCTTCTCCGACGCCCACTACAACAGAGTGTTATTTAAGTACGGTTATAAGGACAGCATAGGGCTTTGCTTACTCGTTATTAATCCTGCCCACCAGACCCAGTCCTTAAGGTAGCCATATCCGCCGTCCGACGCCCGGACTGAACCACCGCGTTTTGATAGGCGGATCAATCCAATCTTTTTTATGACAAAACTAGCACCTGTAAACCATAAACAAACAAGTAAATTCAAGCGCCAGTAAAATGTCATTGTACGAATTACCTATGAAGAAGCACGAGCTGACAGCAAGGCTCAGCCCGATAAAGAAATTGCTAACCGATCCCGAGTTCGTCATGTTAAATTAAGGACTACTGTGTTAAATGAAGACTAGAAAAGCAGCCGGTACGCATTCAACAAATACAGCGTTTTTCCCCCCGTTACAAGCTGAATAACACTCTCCAAGACTAATTTCAGGTTTTCAAACCGCAAGAATAACTAAACGAGAGAACAGACGAACCCTCCTTCGAGAGGAGGAAGTTGTGCATGAGTCACGCAACCTTTGAATGTTTTCCCTTGAAAGATAAGGAACTTTTGAAACCAAACAGCAGGGTATAACTACTGATAAGGCTAACTCAAAAGTTGCATGGCCAGACTTAACCAAATTTGGCCTCAGTTAAAGTTTCCATTTTACAATATTGCAACAAAACTCGGCCGAATTCATGGTTTGCTGAATGTTTTGTATTTTCCGTTTCTATGTCAACAAGAGGCGATCCGAAAACAGTCACGACAGCAGCGCCATCTAGCGGCAGCTCCGTGAACTAAATTCAAACAGGGTTGCGGCGGGGACAAACTAAGGTTGTTCAGGCGGTACTGCAACTATCACAGTAAAGAGACGGGGGATAGTTTATTTTACGGAATTACTAAAAAACCGATTAATAGGATATTATTTATATGAGTTATATAAAAAGAGAAATAGAAGAAGAGTATTATATATCAAGTTGCAAGTTGGCCGTTACAGGAAGTTGGCCAAATCTCGTCCCAAAGAATCGATTTATAGCCAACCAGTCCGGCGATCTCTCTTGATAGTTTTAACATCAGTAACACTTTTAGGAGGAACAGCGGGGGCAATGTTATCCATAGTAGTATTAGTAGCGTCTTCAGGTTGGGTTCCAGCAACTTGTTCAGCAACAGGATTGTTGCTATTAGTCAACATGTCGGGCTTGTCTAGCGTTGGAGTTTCTTGGGTTTTATCCTGGACGATTGGCGCGGTCTCGAGGAAATTGGCTGCATTGAAAGGTATCTCCGTTTCCAGGGCGACCAGATCGATAGCAGCCGTAGGTTCTGGTGAGATAGATATTTTAATATCGGCCTTTTCAACGGCCAAAGTTTCCATGCCGGGGTTTTCGACTGAGGGGATGACGGGCGCAGGTCGTTTTGTCGATTTCTTGTCATCTTTTCTGGAACTTTGTCCAGGATTCTCTTCCAGCTGCTCGTTCTGAATGGACAGTTGAGTTTCTGAATTGGTTTCGTTTGCCGTTTCGATCCAAGTGGCTGTTTTCTCTTCGGCTGGTTTCTTGTCCTCCTTGACCTGGTTAATATCCTTGCAGATAATAATATGAATAATAATTAATAGTAATAAGTAATTAACATAAAGTTGTTGGGGTACTTTTTCCACTTCTGCTGGTTTCTCGTCCTCGCTAGCAACAAGGGCGGTGCCAACTTGCGGAATTTCAGCAGGTGTTTCCTGCTTCTGTTCCAGCGGAGTTACTTCCTTCATCTGTTGTTGTTTGTCCAAGTCCTTGGCCGCTTTGTCTTTGGCAATTGCGTCTCTGAGAATGGTCGGCCTGAACTTGGGAACCGCTGGAGGCTTCTTCGTCGGCGTTTCCTTGGCTGCTGCTGCTGCTTTGATGTCAGTCTGTGAAGTTTGGCTTTTCTCTTCCTCGGCGATGTTTTGAAGAAGTTCCAGTACACTGGCGCCGCTATCGATCGTCGGTAAGGGCGATCCACGTAAGGAACCCTCAGGGGTAGGTTCCATGACAGCCAGGCGCTTGGCTTCCTCCATGGCTTTGCGTAAGTTTTGAGAACTCTGGAACGAGTCGGAGCTCAAGGATCGACCAATCTGCGACCTAGATGTACCAAGCGGAGTTTTAATTTCCTTTTTAATGTCACTGATATTAACTTTATTACTAGTTAATTGCTACTACTACTACTACTATTAATATTACATTGGTTTAACTTCGCGTTTTGATGAACCGGCAGCACTAGTGGCAGTCTTGCTGATGACCATCATAGCCAGGCGTCGGAATTTCTCCGCAGGATCGTTTTCATTCACTTCCTGGTTGGGATCCCGCTGTGCGTTCTCCGGCATAGGATCCTCTCCAGCCACGGAAACGACATGGAAATCACGAAGCAGACGACGTTCCCATACTCGCATCTTACGACCCAGGACAGCTTTTCCATAGAAAACCAACACTTGTGTTAGATTACTGTATATCATAACCATGATCAATAACACTTAACATGAGATTCATCATTTCAGATGTGGAAGAGGTAAACTATAATTAGGTACTACATTTCAATGTAACTGGTTAACGAAGTTCTGGACGCTAGCACTAGATGGCGCACATTAACATTGAGTAGATCATCCGATCTGTTCACGTCAAACTACTGCATGTAGCCGTATATAAATAGCTATACATCTATAGCGTTAGTACACATATTAGCTCACCTTTAGTAGTCTTACTAGCCACGGAAATGTCCATTCCATTGGCCTTAAAGACGTCGAGCAATTCGAAACGCAGACTGGAGATATCCCCCTTGACTTCGTTGACATCGTCCTCGGTGACTTCTGACATTTCTTGCTTGCGGTGCATCATGGTTACGTAGCGCCAGACGAGGGATCGCATCACTGCCGAGTAACGGTAATCCCTTTCCCTTTGCTTACTCTGTCGTCTCTGTGCAAGTCAATTTCCCCCCCGCCCAAATTAGATTTGCCATAAGTGTCCGAATGGAGTCAAGTTATACTATAGGGACATGTGTCAGATATATACCTTGCTGGACATCTGTCGGAGTTTATCCTTCTTACCGAGTCCCAGCAGTTTGGATATGTCCTTCGGGGTAGGGAACAGGTTGAACGGAGGTGGTAGAGTACCTCCCTCTTCGAAATAGCTCATCCAGAGTTTACTGCGGGCGAACTTCCACTCGGTGTCCGAATGCTCCTGAGTAACAATCGTTTAGTTTATGTATATGCTATTAATACACCGAACGATAAACAATCATAATGTGTACTAAACTGCTAATGCTACTGCCCTGTAAACAGACATTACCCGTAATACTAGAACGAGTATCGACTATCGTGCGATGTAACATGCAACACACAGTGTAAACGTATCACCGAGTAAGTATATGAGAGATACTTTGTTAGCGTCGTTTATACCGTGATAAGCGAGTAGGAGTTGGACATCATAGCAATGAGGAGGTTAAGGAGAACCACCACGTTGATCACCGAGTATGACCCGAACATGAGCATGCCCCAGAAGCGAGTGTAAGACTTGACGCCCGTCAGTTCAAAGTTGGTGAGGTCGACGAGACCGAAGCTGGCCCAGAATAACGACTGCGAAGACTCGAACAAACTGAAATTCAAAGTTGAATCGCGGATATCAACAATTTAAGTCAACAAAATTAACAATTGAGTTTATACTTGGCAAAACGCCTCCATTTAAGACAAGCGTCTGGATTTTTGTTCCAGTCGGGAAGTCCTCCGGGTAGACTGTAGCACTTCTGACGCTCCAGGTCAGAGAAGTACCATAGAAGTTGATTAAGACCTTCAAATTACGTAACAGAAAAAGACATTCGAGTTAATGATGGACAGGAAGACGGGCACAGTTGATATTAATAGGTAGATAGATAGATAGATAGACAGGATAGATGGACAGATAGATAGACAGGATAGATAGATAGATAGACAGATAGATAGATGGATAGATACTTAGATAGATATATCGATAGATAGATCGATGGATAGATCGATAGAGAGATAGATCGATAGAGAGATAGATCGATAGATAGATAGATCGATAGATAGATAGATAGGTAGGTAGGTAGATAGATAGATAGATAGATAGATAGATAGATAGGTAGGTAGATAGATACATAGATAGATAGATAGATAGATAGATAGATAGATAGATAGATAGATACCACACGCAAAGGCGAAGAGAACCAGTGAGTAGATGAAGAAAAACTTGACGATATCGATCACCATTCGACCGAGGGAAATCTGTAAAGGTCCCAGGTACGGATTGATGGAAAACAGGTGGACCAGTTTAACGGCGCTGTAACATAACATATTCAAGAGTAAAATCAATGCCGTCAGTGAAATATATCAGCACGGATAACCTGAAGATGTTTGCCATGGCAAAAATGCCCTCGGCGATCAATTGAGGATCGAAGTCGTCCCATTCCTCGCGTGGTATGTACGCAGTGGCAGGATTCTGTTATATTTAAAAGTAGCAGTAAATCAATCATTACTGTAGCATTATTCATGTGACGTCGAATCAATTGTATAGCTAACCGGTAAGGAAATCGGCATACTACGTATTTCACATACGTTAATACTCTTTTGTATGTATAAGTAGTTTTATGCGACAATTAGCGGTCAATTGTGCTCTAATAACCGTTTTTGTGGGTCAATTTTACCTGAGCAATTTCCTGCTGCTGTTGGATGTACGCTATCACCCGGAATACGATAACCAGCATGTACGCCATATTGCGGAAGAGTTCGATAAAGTTCCACATGTTTCGAACGTACTTGCTCAAGCCTTCCTTCCACATCTCCTTTAGATCTTCGCATATGTAACCTGTACAAGGTGGTAGATACAATGCAATACTTCAGTTCAGCAAGACAATAGTTGAGCGGTCAGATAGATGGATAGATAGATAAATAGTTAGATAGATAGATAGATTATTTAAAAAAAAAAAACCTATGACGTAAGAGACCACGATGCATTCGAGGTACGTCGGTCCGTTCCCACGCTGTTTCCGTAGCTGGTCTTCCAGCGCCCGTTTCATGGAAGTCGATCCAAACAGTTGGATGACCAGCACTTCGAAACGCTGCGAAACCAGGATCAGTAAAACTGTCAATCAATTCACAACATTCCAATTAGTCACAATAACCTACTATTGTAAACAGATAGACGTAATACATAGAAAGAACAGGTAGGAAGAGGCATGGATCAGAAACTTCATGAATGGTTTCCTCATCAGTTGCCCTCGTTGCGACGCCGGAGATATCATGTATATGAGACAATAGAGAGGGAATAGAGCGGCAATTTTCGAGATTTCAGTAGCTTTCTGAACGAGAGATTTGCGTCGGAACCCCGGGAGTCCTTCGTACCAGATTGCGCCGAGCAGTTGCTGGATGTTCGGGTGGGCAACAAACTGCAATCAAATAATACATCAATCTTTTCCTTGAATGAAACCATGAACTATTAAAACTGTTCACATTCGTTAATACTTCCGTGTACTATTGACCAGTACACACCATTACCCTTATCTTGTTTTCTGGAACAGGCTGTCCTTATGTATGTTACTGTCATGGTCGTAAGTATGTTTACATGTATGACTAGACTCTTAGTCGTCAATAGAAATCCACGTTACCTTTTTCTGCTTGTAATCAATGGCCAGTTCAAGTCGGGCCAGTTTCATGTGATCGCCGTCCTCGTAGGGCGGAGACGTTGGGTCATGATTAAGTAATATGGCCAGTTCCTGGGAACTTCGGGTATGGCTCAATAACTCGACTGCGAATTCCTGACATTGACACCGCAGGTCCTGTTACAACGGAGAATATGAAACGGTATTGTAAGAGTATTGGACTCCCCCTCAGTGATTCATAAAAAGCCAACATTGCTTACTTTATCATAAAGCGACTCGACTGTCGTTGTAAATGCCGGATTAAAAATAGAATGTGGGAATCATCGCTAAATTGGATAGCTTTCAAACTTAAAGCCAAATAACCTTACCGAACTAATGTAAGTTATTGCTTTTGTAAGATAATTTTTTTGCACTACGTGTTGTTTCCGCTCTGGACGAATGGTAGATAAATAGATAGATAGACAGATAGACAGATGGGTAGACAGATATAGATAAATGGATAGATAGATAGATAGATATATAGACAGACAGACAGATAGATAGATAGATAGATAGATAGACAGACAGACAGACAGATAGATGGATAGATAGATAGATAGAAGATAGATAGACAGAGAGACAGATAGCTGATGGAAAACGTTTTCTGCTACCTACTATCTGCACTTATCATTATATGTGAATCGCATATATAAGTGAATACAAATCGATACTGTACATGTCTGCCAATCAGCTCTGCTTCACCAGTATGGCATGATTCACATAAACCCGGACTTACAATCGATGCTGTGTACGTCAGCTACTTTAATTCTGATCCACAAGGAATACCGATTGTTTACCTCGTTTTACACGACAGTTATTGATTGCATACGCTACACGCTACACATCAAGTACAGGTATTGGTAATACCATTATACTACGCACGTCTCAATAATCAATTCCTACGATTCTCGAATATACAAAACGGGTCATACCATGTATTCCTTCCTGAACTCGGTTTCGGCATAGGCGAGATTCTTCAGTTCGACACTGAGTTCGAAGGCCGTTAGCACAGGATCGGTGGAGGACAGCGCTATGAGGGAAGGACTGGCTAGTGCCCGGTAAGCGTTGATCCTGGACATGGAGTGCCGCAGGGAATCTTCCTGGACACCGCGGATACATTCCACACAGCCGCACCTAAATTACGCCATCATTTAAAGCGTATAGTAGTAACAACACTAGAACTATCTACCTTTGTTAAAGGTTATAGACATCTAGTTAACTTCATTCACTTTGATTGCAAGGGTAGTTAAAGATTAAGACCTGACGTCATGAGGCATCGGTAGGTTCGCTCCGCGGTCCAGCAGGATTTTCAGGATCTCATAATTGTTCCGGTGAGCAGCCAGGATCAGTGGTGTGATGTCCGGTGTGAAGGAAGCCAAGGTCCGGTCCACTTTTTCCCAACTCTATCATTAACGGACAGCTTATTAGATTGATTTAGAAAAGATCCTTAACTGTTATTGCTTCAAATTGTGGGTTTACTTGATAATCACTTGATAATCAACTCAGATTTCCCAGCTTTATATACCTATCTCACAGGTCTATATCATCGATAAACGGTTTGCTATCAAGTTACAATAGATCCTTTAACTATGCTTACGAGTTGCAGGTTTTACTTGACAATCACTTGATAACTACTTGATAATCACTTGATAATCACTTGATAATTACTTGTTAATCAATTGATACACCACATGACAATCACTTGATGCTACTGCTTACCTATTCCTACATCAAATTTGACCAGATTATAATAATATATATATAATGTGACTTATCTGTAGATAAAAAAAGAGCATTAACGTATAGTTCTTTTATGAATGATCAGTTCGATAATCACTTGATAATCATACGATAATCACTTGATAATCTCTTGATGCTACTTTATACCTATTCCTCCATTACTCTGGCTTAAATAATACTATATTAAAGGGATTTATCTAAAGAAAGAAGAGAAGATTTACGTATGGCTCTCCTTCTTTATGAATGAGCTCTTCGTGTTCGAGGAGCAGTTCGACAGCCTCGACGAATTCCTTGTCAATGGCGTGCAGCAAGGCGTCTCTAGTCTCGATTCCCATGACGACTAAGAGTTCAACCATCTGAAGGTTCTCGTTATCGATGGCCATGAGCAATGCGCCGCGGCCCAGCGGATCCATGCAGTTCAGGTTGATGTGACCCTGACGCTTGGCCTTTTGAATCGTTCTATCCAAAGATATTGTTGGATACATTCGTAATATGTTCAGAATACATTCACACACATATATTCAGAACATGTTACATAAATCGTTTTATATATTCAACACAAAATAAGATAATTAACATAACTTGATTTGGTTACATTCCGTCTTGTTACGCAGTGTTTTCAGCGCAAGTATTTTATTCCAAGAATGAATGTAATCAAGTTAAGGCATCCAATTTAACTTTAGCCCGACTGAAGAATGCCAACATTCCAGCAGGTCTTTGTAGCGCATCGCTTCAAGACTTTCAAGCACTCCAAAGCAGTTTCTCGATTCTCATTAACTGTGAATATGTTGTCAGCATTCCAGCAGATGGTATCGGACATTCTCCTTACGAAAGGTACTTTCTGCAAATAATCTAGCTACAGGTAAAAGTATACCAAGGTTCGCCACATTTGCTATGTAGTTGCAATATGAGCTAGTCGAACTATCCGGGCACTTGTATATCAGTTTACAAAGTGTGTTTTTGGTCTACTAAATAAACTAAACTAGGCTAACTAAAAGAAGCGATAATGATCACATGAGTAATACGCACACATTGGTATATGTATACTAAAGTTATAATACACAACAGCTAACTGCTAACTAACTAGGTAACTGAAGGTATGTAGTTTGGGATATGATATGTGGTTTACATAATGATACATACTAAGGTACAGTATAAGTGATAACTAACAGTTTTACTGTCAAAGTTCACATACAAGTAATGGGTATATAAGTATGATATATGAATATGATATGCACAAGTAACATTCGGTGTTACGTTATAGTGAAAAGCAGTTAACAATACTACAGTAATGAACCTACAAATAATGACATGCAATTATGACATGTTACATAATCAGTATACCAGTAATGGATGTCTGTACTATTAATATAATAAGATTAGAATGATATGTATGACGTTAAAGTAAATAGCAGCTAACAGTACAATAATATACAGAAAAGTACTTTTGATACGATAGATACTGGTACACCGGATGATACATATCAGTAATGTAATCCGTATCAAATTAGTAACAATCATCTAGATTAAAGTTCTAGTACACGCAACAACTAGCACAGTATACTTGTAATATGAAGGACTGGCAATGGGTTTACCTTTTAACATTAGCCAAATCGCCTCTTTCAACGGCCAGTAGAAACTTCTTCTCTTCCAGTGAGAGAGACTTTGGAAGCTGAGGCATTCTGACAGCGTCTCGTACATGTTCCGACTTGACGCATCCCTAAGCAACATTGGCTATTTATATTACATTCTGCGCTATGTGTTCAAGTCGTGTCACATTGTCGTGACGACAAAATCTTACAAGAGAGAACATACCTCTTCCAACTTGTCCATGGTAAGGTGGTTGGGGGGCGGGGGGACTTTGTCAGACAATGAACAAAGGAGAGAACTATCAGATGAAAGAGGCGGACAAGAAAGAAAACTGAGAATCCTGTCCAATCTAATCTGGTATATATACGTCGGACGGGAACGGACGTTTCTTTTCAACGGCCTCGTCACTAATGGGATTTTACCTGACGCTCCTGATCTCCTTGTCACGTGTTTAACATATTTTAATGTGCCCATCAAATAAGTTTGAGCTTTCCTCTGGCTTCTCCCATAAAGTCAGGGACGTCAAGTTAAGACATTTCCAAAGGCCGTGTGCGGCAAATTGTCAACCTGAGAATCGATGATGTAAAAGTCGGCTAATGCAATTTACTGTAGCCCTCTTTATACTGTAACATATTCACTTCCATGCGGGTCTACAACCTATACAGTAGAAAATAAGGGTCAAAAGTAATTTGCTTATAACTCCCACAGTTTTAAAGTTGTAGCAGCCCAAAAAATACCACGTGTAGACTCACTAGTAGTCAACGTACTACTAAAGTTTCACTAAAAACGGTCTGTTAGTTTTGCCCAAATAAAATCCTGAAGATTAAGCTGAGACCATGTCAGGGATGGGTTATTATGTGATACCCCAGTCCTAAGCTGATACCTCTCGAAGAGTAAACATGTTCGCAGAATGGTTTGCATTCTTCCAGTTCGATGAACTTTGAAGTGCTCTCTTGGCGAACTTTGGATTCGATGCGAATGAATTCAGCGCAGGCGGGCGTGTCAATATACTGGCAGACTTTAAATTAGGTAAACAGCACGTACGAATAATTTGGTTCAGCATACTGTGCAGTTCAGACTTTATTTTTTAAGAAAGTGTATCCCAAATACTTCAAATCGATCGGTTAAACTGCCCGGTAAACCGCCAGACGCTGATATGCAATACCTTTTCAAGTGAAACAGTTGCGAATGATAATGCCTAACATGTTGTGGGGAAGTTGTTGTGTCTTTAATAATGTCGTCCTGATTTGGTGCCATGTTGAATCAGTTAAATTACTTGTTAATAGTTAACTTGTTTTACTTATTACTTTATACTCGAAAACAACATAAACTTTGAAGTTTGATTCCGCAGTTATGCTCTGATGTTGCAACTGTGCAGTTTCCGCTGGTTAGCAGACGATCTTATGACCCCGCCATTTAGAACACAAACAATGCGTCCTTGGTACAAACCTGTTGCATTTTTGCCAGACTTTAACTTGGTTACACACTTTGCTGTTTACGGTCTCAACTTCTTGTCAAACTCGCTCTGAGAGCTCATGTTTTTCGACGAGTTTGACCATAATTAGTGTGGGTTAATTAACGAGTTTACCCTGTGTTGCTATAGCGACTGAAAAGCAATAGATGAAGAAAACTCGGTCACTGCCCGAAGAGTTAGGGTGGCCGAAACCCCGCGTATTCGAAATGAGAGATACGAGTTTGCAATTGGATCTCGTCTGTTGCTTAGACTGACGACATGCGATTCCTGCTTGCAGACGTGACTGAAGTTCAAAAGCCTCTAAGAGACGTTGTTACAAAAGAGGTAGTTTTAAATATCAACCGAGAGGAAGCAAAAGACAAGCGCCAGACTCTTGAAACATTTAAGTTGTTTGAGGGTTACTGCGCTGCTGTTATGCAAAGCACGTCTTCATGCAAACAGTTTGCTGTATAGACGAAACCCTCCGTTGACAGACATATTCGGTCTGCAAGGATTTCACATTGACAAAATTAATGACTGCAGCATAATCATTCGCCAATTTGAGGTTTTTATAAAAATAGACCATTTATCTTGATTGAAATCAGCAAGTCAGACAGCGATAACAAGCGTACACAATGTTTGCGTGTTTTTTTAACTTTTCAGCTGTCAGATCAGACAGTGTCCTAATACTTGTTTGGATCACCTTTTTTCTAAAAGCTATAAGGGCATGCAATACAAGTCTGATACAAATGACCGCGTGCTCGTGCACTTGACGCTGCTCGTTAATTCAATCTAACTATGCACATACACTCTGGATGAACATCACATATTCACATCAGTAAAACTTTTATTTGAAATTCATAACTGACTTGATTTAACCGAGTTGAAATCTTCCAACTCGGCTTAACTCGATTTCGTTATTGATCTTGATGCATCGCAATCTCCTTCAACTCAAATCGCTTCCATCTTCGGGGGGGGGTTTCGTAATCCAATTGATCANCGTAATCCAATTGATCACCAAGGTCGCGCCGCTGGATTTATCGAACCGTTTTCAAAGTTGTTTAGGATGCTCGCATCTCCTAGCTTTAAAGTAGCTAATACTTGATGAATCATTACTTCAATAATTCATAGGTTTAATAACGGAAAAAATCAGTCGAGACTAATTAAAGTACTCCATAGTCCACCGCTAGATGACGCTGCAATCGTCTACTGAAACGACGTTTCCTTGAAGGCTTTAAACTAGTCACGAATAGTTAAATCAACAGTCAATGAACAGTCAATGAAATAGCGCTGATTAAGACTAGACAAGTGTTATTAGATTGAAAGTAGTTCTAACATCGACCGCTAGATGGCGCTGCAGTTGTTGACGGAAATTCGGAAGGTCCATTTGGGGGGTATACAGAGCATATTGGTCGGGCAGGATGGAACAGGCTACCGAGCCGTGATTCAGTCGGGCTGTGCGCGGGTTAGACTTGCTGCGTACGACCGTTACAGGCGACGGGATAGATAGAGAGAGCGAGCGGGACTCGGTAAAAAGCGATGGCGTGACTTTTCCCTGCTCGCTAACCCGTTTTCGCCAGGCGGACAGTTTTTTTCTTTTTTAGAAAACCGGAACAGTGTCAACGCCAATTCAAGATGGCCGAGTGAAAATAATACTTTTTAAAAAAGTGCTGCACATGTGCGTTCGTTTTACTTTGGATGGTGGTGCAACCCGTTATATGTTTCGTTTTTGGCCGCATAACAGTCTGCAGTTCTATCCACTTGTTTGTATGTTTTTTTTTCAAACAGAATCTATTTACATTTTGTTGGAATCGGTTCTCCTGATGGGAATTTAAAGTTTCGCACATTCGCCCGCTGTGTGTATCTGCTGCGGTAAAACACCGCTAAACTCGAGTTCGGTTCGCGCGGTTGCTGCGGGGCGAGAAATGGACGTCAGAAGCGAATCCTTGCCAAGGTATTGTCTCTTTGCCTCTTGGTTGATAAGCGTTACGTGGCTTTTGCATGTACGCAAACAAGGTCATTTTGGATTGGCCGAGAGAATCTGTTGCTCTCTCTCTCTCTCTTTCTCCCTGTCCCGTATTGCGCAACGCATACGCTGTGACGTCACTGACATAGCTTCACGTAATCGCGCCACGGCTCTTGGCTATTACGTTTCCTTCGCTTCTACTTCTTTTTTTTTTAATTCTAAGCCTTGGCGAATTCAACAAGCCCAACCACGCACG
>JAIQCU010002280.1:0-11991 GCA_022114935.1 Leptestheria dahalacensis
CGGAGGGGGGCTAAAAGCTGTTCTTTTCTTTCTTCGAATTGTCAATAATTGCAAGTATTACAGAAAAGTAAATGAGTGAAGAGCATGCTAAAATATTAGTAATAGAATTTGAAAAAATTTAAATGACCCAACACCCCACTGAAATTGAAGACGGATACAGAGTTTATACGTCATGGTGAACCATTTCCCTTCCCTTTTGAAAATTATAGGAAATTAATTTTAAGGAAAAGCACCAGTTTGCAGAAATTTCGTGAATAGATTATGCAGATGGCACTTGTGCGCGTCAATTTTTCCCTTCTCTTTAAAGATTCTGTCGAAATTGCTAAACTGGATTCTGAAAATCATTGCACTGTTTTTGTTTTTTTCCTGGCGGGAGAATTCAAAAAGAGGAATTTTTTTAAAGCGATTGTCGCGGAAATTATAATCAAGTTAGTGGAAATTGCTAATCAAAAAATTTAAAAAAATCCCGATATGTTCCTAATTTCTGACTAGACCCCCAATCTCTCTCTTTTTAACCACTCTAGATATTTTTAAAAATAATTTTTTATGTCAAAAAATATTCTCTAGTTTACTTTCATCTTGATCTCTCTCTCTTCCCTGTGTAGAAAAAGAATCACTCGATGTTGAAAAGAAATGGCGGACTTTTGTTCTTGATTTTTTCTTCTAACGAATCGGTTCTCTTTTTCCTTATTTTTGAATTTCGCGCTCTTCTTTTTGAAAAAGAGCGGGAAACGAATCAAATTTGGCGCCAGGAAGTCTAAAGATGAGTAGTAGAAGTAATAAAAAATAAAATAAAAAGTTCTTCGATACAGAACATCACCGGGTATACACAATATCGATACTGCGGACTTGGTCCGGGGAGTTTAAAAAAGAGCCCATCTAGGTTTTCCAAAGAGACACTCGAAAAACTCTCATGCATAGCCAGGAAAAAACAATCTCGTCACGGGCTGAGTCGTGCGTGGGGGGTTGTCGTGGCGGGCCAGAATCGGGGGAAGTGACGCGAGAAGGTCTCGGGGAGGAAGCGGGAAGAACCGGTGCTCGTTTTCATTGCATCTCGGGTGGGGGTATTCAGACAGTGTAACTGTTTTCCAAATCAAGTAAAATAAGTTCATTTTAGTCGATAACCACGAGACCCCGGGTCTGTCGTTACGTACCGTAACGGAAAAGACGAAACTCGGTACACGAAGGAAAAGGTGTTTTTGCTGTTGTCGTGTTTTTGCTCGGGGAAAACTCTTTTTGATGTCGGTCTCGGGGAAGAACGGTCCCGCGCTCAGAACCTCGGCATCCCGGGAGGGTGTCCGTGAGTAACTAAACAGAAATCGAATGAAAACGTTACACATTTAAACCAACACAACTTAAACTTTACAGTATTTAAACTAGGGTATCATTAAAATTCCAGTGTGGCGTTGTTCGTCTTTAGAATTTCAACCTAATTTTCGTCAGTTTCTTTGTTAAATTCAGTAACCCATTGAATAAGACAATGAAAACTATCCAACAGCATGCTTGTCTAGTTCAAAGCCACACTAGAGCCACTGACAATTGCATAAACATCAACAGCAAGAATAACAGGAAACACGTGCTTTGTCAGATGCAGCGTTGCCAAACTATGGTTAAAATTTCTTGTTGTTTCAAGAAATAACAAGCGAGAGTTAAAATAGAAAAGAGTAAACAAACTCACGTCCAAAGCTGCGGCGTAGAAAGTTTTTTTGTTTGGTTTTTTACAGTAAATTAAATATTAATTTATCCAAAAAATGGAATCAAACAGAAAACAATTAAAAAAAGCAATCATGGAAATAAAACCGCACACGGTCTTGTTTCGAACGAACCAGGCAGAGTATACAGATGCAAGCCGAGCGTGCCTAGAAAACAAAATGGCGACGGATGAAATAGAGATCCACATTTTATTAAAAAAAAGCCTAGATCGAATGAATTCAAGCAGCCGTAAATGATCAAGCTTGTTAGTAATTCTGCAATACCAACCCTGTTAGGCCTTTTGTCTTTTAAAGAAGCAAGTTTTGAAATAAAACTGGAATGAAATAACTTACCTTGTTGGGAATCGTTCCAAGCGCCGGATAGAATGAGGATTTTAAGCCATGCGCGTTTGTGTTTGCAGTATTTTTTTAAATGTATGATTTGAAATGGACAAGGTCAAAACAGTGAAGACGCTATGAAATAGGCAAATTAAAGAAAGCAACTCGAATCTTTTAAATGTTGATCGTTTTTTGAAGCGGTTGAGCTGCATGCAGTGGTGTAGCTGCTTTGCTTACCTTTTTTGGATTTGAATTGAAACTCGGGATTTTCTTTATATCTTATTGAGATTTTTCGCATTGCGTCGCCAGACTCATCTTTATGTAAAGCTTTTCTATTGAACGCAGCTAGAAGGACGGAACCGAGGTGATTCTCAAAACCGGTTTACATTGAAGCGCAGAATGTTGAGCAAAGTTTTAGTGTTGGAATACCAGCGAGGGGTTTGCAATTGAACCAAGGGAATAGGATTTGACAAGAATGCGTTGAAATGAAGCTTGATGAAGCCTTCTAGAGTCGTGGAGAGTGTTTGAGAATGTCGTTAGAAGGATTTGGAGGAGGCAGTAAAGTTACTGGAAGCTTCCCTGGAACACTATCAGGGTTTCTTAGCATATTTGAAGGTGAAGGAGAGATACTAAAAGCGTCATGGTGATGTTCCTGGAACACTCAACTGTCGTTAAGATGATTGGGTAAAGCTTCCTGGAACTTCTGTAGGTAACACGAAAGATTCCAGAATGTTCTGCAAGTGCTACTGGAACGTTCCAGGCTCTGCTAAAAGCTTGTCAAAATGTCATCTTTAGGGCGTAAGCGCTAATTTGTCTTGGAACGTCCTGGAGTTTGTATTCCTGGAACAGTCCTATGTGCATTACAATGCCGTGGAAGTCATTTACGAAGAAATAGAACGGAAACCTAATGTAACGTTCCAGGATCTCAGCAAGTTTCCAGACTGCGATAGTCATGGAACAATTCCAGGATCTTTAAAAAAACTTTTCCAGATTGTCGCAGTATGGTACTACTGATAATCACGGAACGTTCTAGAATACTTTTCCATGGAACGTTCCATGATCTCCAGTAGCGATCTCAAGCGTTTCAGTGTCATGGAACATTTCAACATGCCTCTGAAGATATACAAAGAACCGCGTGGGTGGAAAAAGCTTCCTGGAACATTCCATGACTGTATAAAGAGTCCTGGAAGGTCGCAAGCGTCGTAAAAGCGTCATTAAAGCGTCTTGATACAACGAAACAGGAAACGTAGCAAGGTTATTAAAAGCAGGGTAGTTTAAACAAGGCTTTTGCAAACCCCTCAACAAGCATCCAAAGGCGCAAAGGCTATCAACGTTGATTGTTTACCAACACATGCACGTGGTTGTTTTTCTTCCTTTTGTTTTCGCACAACTTTGCGCTAATTAGCAATAAATTATGAGAAAAAACATACCGAGATCAAAAGCATTAAACTATTTTTTTAAATACATTACTCGAAATTATATTGGCCTATAGACGACACTGACACAAAAAGACACAGGCGATTATTAAATTTCTTACGGTAATAAATACAAATTAGCTAAACAACTAAAATACGTAAAAGAAAACATAACGAAGAAATTAAAGAAGCCCGAAACCTTATAGCGTTTTTTTTTGCGTTTTTTTTGTGTTTTCTGATTGGCCAGCTTAAAACAGCTACTAGCACCACCACCGGCAACAGCAGACACTATACGACAGCTTTGTCCAGGATCGAAATCCCCCAAAATTTGCAGTTGGTTTTCTGGGTTTTCCATGCAGTCACGTAGCAAATGGCAACTATGTCTTATTTTTTTTTTTTTGGTTGTTGGTCTTTTCTCGTTCGAATTACGAAAGGAAAAAAATAATAAAAGAAGCCATTTTTGTTGTTGTTGTTGAAATAATGGCGCATGCGCACTGTAGCAGTTTATTGTTTTGGTGCCTTGCGATTATATAGAAAGAATTTTTTTTCCAAAAAAGGGGGAAAAAACTACTCTAATTGTATACAGCGAGACATCAGACAACAGGTAAGAAGATGGAGAGAAAAAACTCTGCAGAAATGATTAATATAGGAAAAAAACAGAGAGATTTTTAGTTTTTTTTTGCGTCTAAAATAATAGGAAATGAACAAGAGCCAGAAGAAAAGTAATAAAAAGCCAAAGTGTAAAAAAAAGATGGCGCCACTGGGTTGCATAAATTTAAATTAAGGAGGAGAAAACGGCGAGAGGGGTGGGTAAAAATAATAATCGCAAAAAATTGGAATGAATGATTCAAGCAATGTCGGTGTTTGCTGATTCTATCACCAGAGTAAGAATAAAACGTGTATATGTGTGTGTGTGTGTGCACAAATTAAAAAAAAATTAAGAAAATCGTTAAAATAAAATAAATTGGCAGAGCTTTTCAAACTGGGGTTAAAATTTCCAACGACACATGAATGTAAATTTCGAATTGAAAGAAAGCCACAGTTTCGCACTTTAAACGTTGCACTGCTACTTTACTCCTTGGCTATGATATAGCAAGAAGGACACAGAAATTGGAAAGGAAAATCAAAACTGATATTGAGGAAAAAAAAATCAAATAAGCCAAACTTATTGATTGTGGGAAAGACGCGTTCTGCTTTCGAATCTTAACCATCAGTGGCAATAATTAAAAAGAAATAAAGAGACAACAAGAATGTTGGAAAATTTCTAGCGTAACCCAATAGAGCCGCACTCGTCTTCGCACTTTGAATTTTCTCCCTTAATTTCGGTCTAAAACTGATTTTCCACATTTAGGGATCCCAACAAACGACTAGTTTCGCGCGCTTTTTCTCAAATTCCAAAACTATTTTTTTTTCAAAAATTAAAAATAACAAATCAGATTTTTATTTTTTTTCAAAAATATAAACTGTCCAAACTTCTGGTCAATTGAATTGTTCCCAAATCCTTTTCAATCAATTTCCAAAAAACTGGGTCGCTTCCTAAACCCTCTGATTACATGGTCCTCATTTTCTTGTACGGCTGAAGCCCCGCACTGGCCATCGCCGCTGCCGCAGCAGCATTGGTCGGTACCCCGACATTGGGTACCCCGGTGGGTACCGTTCTCATACCGCCCATGACAGCAGTGGCAGCGCTAGCGGCATTGGGAACCCCCAAGCCAACGTACTGCGGTACCATTGAGTGGTTGAATGATGCCATCCCACCCAGGGAGAGAGCACTGGGTGAGGCTGCGTACAGACCGGCTAGTCCGGCTGCATAACTGTTATTCAGTTGTAGCGCTGCCAACTGAGCCGCGCTACCCTGTCCCTGTACCGAGGGGAACCCGGCTGCTACTCCGGGAAAGGCCCCAAATAGCTGATTACCAGCCAAAGATGCGTACGGATTCAACTGGGCCTGAGCACTGAGTAGTGCGTAGGAGTTCATGTACTGCTGCATGGCTGCTACCGCAGCAGGGTGGGTACTCTGGCTCGTCGAGCAAGGAACAGCCGCGGCTGCTGCTGCAGCAGCCAAGTTGGCCGCTTGCTTGTTTAGCGATACCCCCGTGTAAGCTAAGGCGCTTTGAGTAGCGACGCTACCCGGGTAGTAGATAGAGGTCGGGGTAGTGGAATACAGAGTGGGTATCGGGGCCGAGCTGTAGGCCGGGGTAGACGAAGGGGTCGGAGTAGATGAATGGGGTCGCTTGAGGGCATAACTGCTACCGGTGCTACCGCTAGGTCCTGCGGTATCATCGGTAGCGGCAGAAGATTCGTGCTCTTTACGTGCTGCACTCTCTGTTTCATCCGAGCGGGCCACTACTGGGTTACTACTACTGCTACTGCTACTGTTGTTGTTGGACTCGAAAGCGGTAGCGCTACCGTTAGTCAAAACTAGCGCAGAATTAAGGGTAGCGGTTGTCTTAGCAGTGGTTGCACAAGAGGAGGAAGAAGCAATGGAAGCCGAGCTGATGGCCGCACCAGAGTACTCACATGACACGGGGACGAAGGGCTGCTGAAGCTGCATCAAGGCGTGTTGCTGGTAGGCGGCCGCGGCAGCTGCTGCTGAAGCCCCCGCCGACTGCTGGTACATCATGGCTGTCTTGTCCCCGGCAGAGCGCTTATACTGAAGCATTCCCGGATAAGCCTACAATTTCAAAAAAATTGCAACACAAAACCACATGAAAACTCGTTCACTGAAAACACTCGTTGTTTAACTTGATCTTCCACTACCTCTACTTAAATCTAATTCAATTTTAATTTGATTGCCATTCTAATTAATGCGTCTTCTATCGAAACGTACAAGAAAGACTCGATGAACTAGTTAAAATTTGCAGACTTTTCAGGTTTTTTTTTCTCTCCAAGATTCATGCAAAAGGCCACCTTCTTTGCAGACTAGCATCTTAGGACTAACTAGCTAAATGAGTTAAGTTAACTAAATTAGCTCATACGCCTCCTTATCTATGATATCGAAACGCATGGGATTGTTATCGTAACCTGCACCATTCCGTTCTCCTACATTCGCGATGTTGTTAAGATCATGCTCATTTAGCCATGCTAAGTCGATTGGTTAGTGAGAAAGCAGTTCGCTAAGAACAAGCGGTAGATGATTACGAGAGGATAGAGTTGGTTAGATAGATAGATAGATAGATAGAGAGGTCAGAAGTCAAAACAAGACCGAGAAAAGGTCTACCATCACAAGCTCTTCAGCCGGGTCTCGGTGTCTTTTACGTCCCGCGTCGGCAGAATAAGAAGTAGCAGCAGCGGTAGCAGCGCAGGCAGCGGTAGTAGACTGATGTATATATATTTTTGGGGGGGAGGTAGCAAGCAGCCAAGCCGGGATTGTTTTGGATTTGTTGTTTAAAGTATTTAGCACAGCGGGAGTAGGCACAGGCACAAGAAATCAACGTGGGGAGAAGAAGAAAAAAACAATAAAAAACACAAAATGAGAAAACCATTTCAAAGAAATAAGATGCCAATTAATTTGTCTCGAAATAAACTGGCTGCTTCTTAATTTAAACATAATACTAATTTATTAAATCGACTGTACTATAGTGATTAAAATAAAGGATACTCAAGAGTGTATCATGCCATGCATCACACAGCTCAGGTTCTTTTAATTTAAAAGAAGCAAAAAGGTTAAGAAAACCGTAAAAAGCACACCAGAGGGATTTGAGAAAGACGGAGGAATGTTACTCAAACAGTTTTAACTTGTCTGTAATAATACAAAGGCCAATTCAACATGTATCCGACTTAAGTAAAAACAAATTAGGGCGATGCTCGTTTGCTGATTGGTAGTTTGGTTCTGCCTAAGCGACCAATCAGCAATGGGGGAGACGACGACTCAATTAACTTGACTATTTTTAAAAGACAGCGCCATCTATTGGATGGCTCAACAACCAATTAGCGTCTCTTATCTTGCAGTTTAACAATGAAATCAACCAATCGACAACCTGCACATTGGTAACATTTGGTCATTAAGCTAGAAACATTTCCGACATTCTACGTCGTCCCGATGGATACGACTTTTGTCGAGTCGGGTGTGTTAACCACCAAGACATTCTCAACTTGAGGATTTGATTGGTTTTAGTTCCGCGACTAGGATTCTTAAGTCGGATACAGCTCTTATGTTACTGGTCTGTTCTCAAATCAAATATCATGCAGGAAGTTGGCGTGGTTGTACAAAACATACGTTAAAAAAACCAAGGCAGAAATTGGCGCGCGGATATTTAAAAATAACGATAGGAAATCGGTTTCTATTGGTTGTTGTTGTAGTTGCGTTTGGGAAAAAAAAGGGGTTTAGAACATTCCGTATTTCTTGTTCTTGGTTCATTGATAAAAAATACCGAGGGGAGAGCAGCGTTCCGTGGGCGCTGTTGGTTGGCGTGGATAGCGGGCAGCAGGTGTGCGGGCGGGTGAAAATAGCGGCAGGGTTCGCGGCTGCAACGGCCGCGTACGGCATCCATGCACACCGTCACCGTGGCTACGGGGTCGCAACAAGCGCTGGTAGCGGCAAGCGAAGCAGTTAGCCCCTCTCCTCCGCCTCCTCCTCCTCCGCCGCCGCTACCGGCCAGGGGTGAGGCACTCATCTCAATGCCTACACCCTCGGGCGGGTGAGCGTAGCGGCACTCGTTCTCCGAGCGCCGGCAAGTCCCTCGCTGGAACTCGCGGCAGACCTAAGGGCGGCGTACAAGCGGTAACCACAACCCGATTCTTGTCCAATTCTTTTTTTTTCAACTCGATTAAGATTCTTTTGGTTCATCAAGATTCTCGTCCTATATAATATTTTCCCGCCCTATTTTTTTCAAACATCTGATCTTTAACTGATTCTCTACTTTTCAAGTCTTCAGCTCAAAGACTTACTGCGATTCTGATATTGTTGAACTGAGTCAGAGTACTGAAAACTTGACTGCCTAATGATGTTTACTTTGATCGATGAAGATTCTCTAGCAATGACTGTATCGTTCTCGCGTTAAAAACAATGGCGAGTGTTTTCAACAACGTATTACAGTATCGACATTTGGAATCTTAATTTTACGATTCTTTCGGTCAATTTACAAGCTCCTAGGAGTTTATAAGCTATTGTAATCAAGTGACAATTTGACATGAACCGGAGCTAAGAGTTTCCAAATTGGCCCGCTAGATGGCGCTGACTACAAACTGGTCAACGACATTCCAGAGCGCTTCCACAGACAGATTCTTACTGTTCCTAACCATCTCTTCAACAGAAACGTAAATCCACCATGGTATAATCGATTACTTTACTATCGAATGATTCAAATCGATAAAAATATCTGCTATTCTGTTTCAAGCGCAACGGCTTAAAAAAAAACGTAAAAATCGTGAGGAAAAATTAGAAAACAAAGGAACAGAAGAGTAAATTGAAGAAGAGCTCGAAGGAAACGGGGGAAAAAAAGGGGAGCGAAGAAAAAAAAATTGGAGGGGGTGGTACAAAGTGCTGAGCTGTGTTGCTAGGGGAGAGAGAGGGTTAAAAAAACAACAACTCATCCAGGATCTCGCGGATTTTTTCAAACGTTTTCAATATTCAAACGGGGGAAATAATAGTAATAGTAATAATAATAATAATAATAATAGTAATAATAACGACATTTGGTAAATGGAACGGGAAAAGATGAGACTTACCTCGATGCGATCGGAGCGCTGCATCTTGGCGGCCTGCGCCGGGTATCCGGCAGAGACGACGCCCAGTTGTGAAGTGACGCCGGCGTCGGAGGTGACCACCTGAAGCATCGGGCTGGCGCTCATGTAAGGGCTATAAGCGCCGCTTAGCTGAGGGACGCTCGTCAAATATGGCGAAGCCTAAATTCCAATATTTAATTCTTAATCAAATATCATTGATATGAATAGTTAAAATTTCCAGTACACGGTAAAAACATATCATAGCGACATTAGTATCACTAACAGTTGATTTACATACTTAATTAACTGACTACTAGTAACTAACGAGGTATAGATACAAGCACGATCGTTGCGTGCTAAAAATTAGACGAATCAGAAAGTCTAAATCAAAACTACACGTATCAACAATCAAGACGTATGTAATAGTTACAGATAGAAATTTCAAGTTTGAACTAAACGGTAATTGGGCGCCTTACAATAGTCGGTATCTGTCCGGGTAGTACGGCCTGTCCGGGCGACATTCCCATCTGCAGCATGAGTGCATTCTTCAGCGCCAGGTGATTGCGCCCGTTAATTAGCAACTGGTCCTTCAAGTGCTGCGGCGGGTGGAAGTACTTGCACGGTGGCTTCTCGCGGTTGCAACGACCCTGTTCCATTAAAAACATGTTTCAAAAAATAGTTAGCGCGTTGAATCAATTTGATTTCACTATCTTTAACTAGTGTAATAATAATAGTTGCAACAGCGATGAGATTTGATGGCACTGTCAATCTCAGACACAAAGATTTGCATATCTGCAGGATAGTTCGTTCAAAGTACACGTCAATAACAGTGGCTCAGTTTCCAGATCATACCTTACAAAGATTCACTTGATTTTCTCAAAACAGAAGGAGATATCGCCAGATAGAAAGATGGATGGGTGAATGGGTAGTCAGATAGATGGTTAGACGGACAGATGGACAACACTACTGGGTAGCTAGATAGATACACAGATATACGAATAGGTAGATGGATAGTTGGACAGAGAGGGAGACCAATGGCTAGGTGAATAGGCAGACACAGTTCATACTTCAACTGTTAGGCAGACAGATGGCCTCGGTAGATAGATAGGTAGACAGAGAGAAAGATGAGTTGGTTTAGATAGTCAAACAGACGGATGACAAGATAGATAGACAGATAGATTGACAGACACAGCTAGTTACACAGACCGGCAGCGGACCCAACCCCTCCCATAATGTAAACACAGATGACTATATATCCGAGATGAGGATGGAGAACCAGAAAAAAAAATCCCTTAAAACAGACCACACATGTTTTATTTACGCAACATGGGACTTCACATTTCTCAGCTGCTGTATATGGTGACTGCAAACACAGCGTCGAATAACTGGATGACGTGGGTAACACCAACAACGGACCCAATCTTCCCACACTTTACATTCAATGCTAATCTAAACGTTATCAACTCCAACATGCAGATTAACCTCTCTACAGTAATGCAATACACATGTATATCTTCATAATACAGAATTAGAAGAAATATCGCATCTTAATAGCGATAAATTAGATGCAAAACTTAAAAGAGTGAAGGATGACGGGTCTGAAAGCGAGACAACTACGAGTGGAAAAACACTTCAGCTGTGGTTTACTCTTCTCTTTCTCGTCTTGTTAATACTTAAGAAAAATCCAGTTTTTCTATTTTCGCTTGTTGAGTGCGGGTCTCTTTGAAGAGCACATGTGGTTCCCATCAACTAACACAGCGGCAATCCCTTTCTACACTTGAAAAACGGCGAAAAAACTGGGCCAGCCAGAAAAAAAGAGAAAGATGTAAAAAATCCGTGAAATATTAGATGAAGCACTAAGGGATTCTTTTTAAGCGATGGCGCTTTAAAACTCTGCCTTCTCATTGGTTAAATATCCATTAGCCAATCAAAAATTAAATACATTAACAGATTGATCATATTTGAGATTAATTCATCCAACTACACTCCATGTCCATTGATTATTGTCACATCATACTTTTTAATAGAATTACAATTTGCCTAAGTATAATACTGATGGGTTTTATGTCGATGCAATTTCAGCCGAACTGTTTGAATCAAAGTTGACGAAGTTACCCTGAAACTCGAGTCGAAGGTATAATGGGATTTTGACTGGGACGAGGTAATTGCCCGGTCTTTTGTGGCCGGTTCATTAAAGATGGACGTGCATTTGAATTGGGACGCAACTTGGGGGGGAATGCGTCGCCATCGAGTGATCCTTCAGCCAGATCGCTTCCCTTCAATTCACGCAGCTGCTGACGGGGCCCACAGAATGAGCTGTGCTTTCCATAGACACGCAGCTTCACGCGCCGCTGAAGCAAAAGTGGAATTTGAATTGGAATCTGGAACCCAATAAACTAAATTCGGGGTGAATTAAGTGGCGTTCCTATTTCCAACAGGTTTCACGACTGCACGTTAGTATTTGACGCAAAATTCCACACAATTCCACTACTACTAACTGAATCGTCTGCCAGTTCCACCGCGTTCCACCGCGATACTGGAGTTTCTGTTACTCCCCATACTCACTGGAGATCGGCAAAGGTCAACTGAATATTAGTATTACAACTTCGATTCCACCGAGTTCCACTTGTTTCCATCAGTTCTAACCAAAATGAACCGATCACTGCTCTACATTCCATGCAGGATTCCACTTCATTCCACCGAGTTCCTCATTGATCCACCCGAATCCAAAGCCAGTCGATATCCTTCAATTTGAGAGCACATTTCACCCTAATTCCACTTGGTTCCACCAGCAATCAAACAATTCCTTAAGCTCCACCAACTTCCAACGTCATCCAGCCATCCATCCAGCAACAGCTAAGAACTTAACCGGTGGAACT
>JAIQCU010002281.1:951-12003 GCA_022114935.1 Leptestheria dahalacensis
TTTTTTTTTTTTTTTTTGCTTGTTCTCCACGTGTGTGACCATTACGAAAGAGAGGATTATAATACACTTTCTCAGCTTTTTTTCTCTTGTATTTACTGCTGGATTTGAAACAATATTCATTTAGTTTTGATTATAATCTAGAAGTCTAACGTTAAGTTAATATAATGCAGTAAAAAGTGCTGGTTTTCAGCAATCTTCGCTGAATTTTTGACTGTATTTTTATGGTAAACTCGTTAAGTTAATGTAATATAATATAATCGGCTAGTTCTAACTAATACTTAGTGAATTGTATGTGTACTCATTAAGTTAATATCATTTGGTCAACTTCCGGCCATAATTCCACGTTTAATAACTGTAGAGTAGTCTGGTTAACCAGCCAAATTCCATTAGGAAAGCAGAAAAAGAATCAATTAATTAACTAGTCATTAAAACTACCGCAGAATAACTACCATTCTGCGGCCACTTTAGTCCGTTGGGTGTCCGTTAAAACCACAGCTTTGGGGTTTGTTGAATTCAAACGGATGGACCAGCGTATAAAAACCGAGGACGAATCCAGCAGTCAAATATCACTTAGCACCGAGGTTCTCACATTACAGAAGGAAGCAGAAGATGATGTTGAAAGTTCGAGTATCTCTGTTAGCCGGTCTGCTGCTCGTGAACGCAGCCGCAGGTAAATTGGCCAGTCTATTTGTATTAATTACATCTTTTGATTGTTGGAATTCTGCTTTGGAAATTAGGGCGTACCGTGCCGCGTGGGCAATCTTCTGATTTGGGTAATTTCAATTAACTATTACAGCTATTATTATTAATTATCATTGAAGTTTAATTAGGACTATAAAGCAATCAATTGTATCATATGTAACCGAGTTAAAATTTGAACAGATAAACGCTTCTTCTCGATTAAACCCGTGGCTCCCACGGCGGTCGACAGTATTGGAACTATGGTGTGTATTATCTTAATTTGATCAAACAGTTTAATTAATATTAACTTTAATTGAACTCGTTTAGGGCCCGCAGATACCAGACTTTGTTTCTCAGCTATTCGGCGGTGGTAACTAATACTCAAATTTGTTAAACTGATAAATTATAATCAATAATGCTGATGTAATTATTGTAATTAAAGCTCAACCTTGGCAACCATGGCAACCGTGGCCAGCGATGCAACCGGTGCCGGCGATTCAGCCTGTTTGGGTTAGATTTTTTTAAAATTGCACTTTATTTAACTAATTGTATTTATAATTAAACCTTATTCTGGATATATTTTAATTAATCAAGTTAATTTGAATGACTCATTGTTACAATTAGGATCCGACGCAGATTCTGAAAGGCGTAGGAGCTGGCATTGAGGCTCTAGGTAATTAAAATACAATTTAAGTTAAACTAATTCTAATTAAATTACTGATCCCTTGTCTTTAACAACAACCAGGCAAATCGATCTCTACAGGCACACCTTTCTGGGTATGACAAACATTGTTAAAAACAAAATTGAAAATCTAATTTGTGAATGCGAAATTAAAGGAAACGGTGGATTGGCCTGCTCAACCTCGTCCCACCGCTCAAGGTAATTTATTTTAATTTGACTGTATTAATTTGATAATTTAATCAATTAAATGCTAGTTTGATTGTCCCATCTGCCTTTCTAATGATATATTTTATAATCTAATTAAAGTTAATAATAATTTAAATTATGTATTTTTGTTTCAATTAAAGCGGCCGGACCACAGCCCTTGCGTCAACCTAAGCCAACACCGGTACGTTCATTTATATCCTTTTATTTAACGATTACATTAATTAATATTAATATTCTTATTGTTAAGTTCAAATTTTAAACATTCGGAAGATCATTAAACAATCCTGTATTTGTTAACAATATGTTCGTTGTTAAATTAAATATTGAATTAACTATTACCCGCTATGAGAAAGATTGATATCATCACTATGTATTCAATCTGATTAACCTTAATCTTACACATATTACAGCCGAGAACCCTGCCTGCTGAGGAAGACCTGCTGACGTCAGCACTTCCCTTGCGCTCTTGAATTTCGCGCTCTTTCTGTTTCGAATGTTTAACATCGAAACTAATTAAACATGAAATGCCTTGCTTTCACACATCACAAATAATCTAATAAGTCTGCAAATATACAAAAGTTCGACAATGCTACAAGTCATGAGAAAATGTCTCCCTCAATAAATAATAGTACATACACTATTTATTTTGCTTATCTTATCAAAATAAAAGATTAACCAAAGCAAACAGTTTTCTCTACCTCCGGGCTGTAATACTGATAACGAGATTTACGAACTTTTTAAGCAAATATGGCAACGCCGCTGTTTTTAAAAATTCTAGTTTCCATAGTGTTTTCACTCTTGTATACCACCAAATTATTTTAGTTGGGTACCAGCACTAAGAAGGTCAAACTTAATCTAATTTAGCTTAAAACTAATGAATGTTAATAGAAAATAACACTACAATAGTGCTAATTAATGAATAGATATAATAAACAAGTTAACTGAGAAATGAATTAGAAGTGGAAATACTGCCTTTTGATTTTACAGTGACATTCTCTGCGAGTTTGTTTACTTCTTATCGGTTTCGGTTCTCACCTGATTCTAACGTTGGCTACTCTCTCGCGCCACTCAGTTTAAAACCACTAAACTAGTAACTTTTTTAAAATACAAAATACGAGATAATGTCTTCGACTTTAGGAGACAAGACCTTCTCGAAGAGTATCGAACTGCCCGAAAGCAGCGAGGTTTTCCGAAACCTGAAGAATGCAAAGCGTTTCGCCATCGACATAGGTGATTCTGATATTCAAGTTCGATTTATTGCAATCTTACTTTTGCTTTAATTTGAAAACAGGGGGCTCGTTAACCAAGATTGCGTACTTCTCGACGGTGCCTTACAGAAAAGTACTGTACACGAACAACGATGCCACTAGCGCTAGTTCCGCGGGAACGGTAAGGTTTGTGCCGCTATGTTTTACTGATGTGTAAAACGTCAATTGTTTCCCGTAGGTCCAGAATGACGCACCAAGGTACGAAGTTTCTAAGGCTGAACGTCTGCATTTCATCAAGTTTGAGACGAAATACATTGAAACCTGCTTGGATTTCATCCAATGCAACCTGGTCGCGTCTGCGGAAGAAATGAAAGACAAAGTCATCAAAGTCACTGGCGGAGGGGGCTACAAATACGAAAAACTCATCGAAGACAAACTCGGACTTTTGTAAGATTACATATTAGAATAAATGGGTGTTACTAACGTTGATTTACCCCGTCTAGAGTCGAGAAAGAAGAGGAAATGACATGCTTAATCATAGGCTGTAATTTCCTTTTGAAAAACATCCCGGACGAAGTCTTCACCTACCAGCGGCACGGCAATCCCGAATACCGTTTCCCGGTTATCGAACCCAATATCTTCCCATACCTGTTGGTGAATATCGGCTCTGGTGTTAGTATAATGAAGGTGTGGTAAATATAAATTATATTCAGGAAAAATAGTTCTGTATTGAGTATTGCTCGCATTACACAGGTCGAGTCGGAAACCAAGTACGAACGCATCGGAGGCACTGCCACGGGCGGAGGAACCTTCTGGGGTTTGGGTTCTCTCCTCACCAAAGCTAAGGTAAAGCATAAAAATGCAAAGTTAAATGCAAAATACATAATAATCTTTGTGGGGTTTCTGTGACGGTTCGTCGCAAGTCACTCGGAGGAGTCTATGAATAGCAATGTGATGATTTATCACAGGCAAAACATGGCTGTTCATTTTCATTTTGATGATTTCCTTTCGATCAAGAAAAAAATAAGTTGAAGATTGCGTGATTGCGATTACTCCTGAGCTGCGTGACCCATCTGCTGCTGGTGCTGCTGCTGCTGCTTGGGTATCCCGCGTATTCTGATCATTTTAAGGTTATAGCCGCGTCGGGTGCGGAACATAGGGCGACAGTTACCCATGAAATCCGGTCTCAGTCCCGGCGGACATCGTCGGTACGGCATTGTCCCGACCATTCCGATCTCGTAACGTCCATCCCGATCTGTATGCGTCATCGGTTTGTCCATTCCAGGTTTCTTGGCGATCCTTAACGGTTGCATAAGAAACGCGGCCAAATCTGTAAACAAATTGGGTACGTGCTCTTTTTCCGCATCGTCGTTGGTTGGCATTTCTGGCTCCCCCTCCTCGTTTTCTCCTATTGGTGCGTCTAGAGAAGGGGGCGGTCCGTTCATTGGAGGAGGCGGTCTATTCATTGGAAGGGGCGGTCCATTCATAGGAGGCGTTAACGCCATTAGCGGAGTGTTGTCCTTGGGTTTTCGCATTGAGGCCAGCATGAGGTCGATGAGAGTCACACGCGGTGGTTTGGTCGACGGTACCTCTTCATCGTCCGCTGGGTCTTCGGCGACCATCCCGCGAGTGAAGCGAGGAGGGCCCGGCAGACTGAACGGATCCTGCGGGACTGCCGCCTTGACCAGGTAGATGAAACCCGGCGTTTCCTCGGTCCGATTGATTCCGACAAGGAAGACAAGATCCGGTCCTTGGGGATCTTCACTTGAAGATTGCACCTGCGTTACATTGCCCGATTCGAGGATTGAGAGAAACACGAGGAGAATACACTGACTTGCACTGAACCAAGTCATTGTCACATCTGAAGGTACAAGAAAAAGAGTTGTTTTGGTTGAAAAAGGGGAGCGGGATTGTGATAAGTTGGTTGCTGGTTAGTTGAGTGTTTCGACTGCATGGAAAGCAGCACGAGCGCGATGACAACATTGAGAAAGAGACGCAGAAAGTGAAAGTACGGGCCGAAACGGAGCGCTTACACACCTCTCACTATGGCAGTTTTCACCCACCCAGAGCCCCCGAGACTATTATCCTACTACCCGCCCCCCTGGTTTTTTTCCTGAATTTTTAAACCGCTTTTAAACTGTGGTACAGGTTTAAAGGGAGCTGCACCTGTTTCAGGTACTTAATATGTGCTAATTTATTAAAGATAAGCTGTTTTACGTGTCTGAAAAAGACGTCTGAATCACTAGCCCAGTTATTTGTTGAGCTTAAAACAAGAACTGATTGCTATCAGCTGAAAGTTAAAGGTTTAGTAGTCTCTTGTAAGACGTCTTACACAAGCTGTTTAAAAACTGGAACACTTTAAGGCTATAGAAGGTGCAAGTAATACCAGGTAATACTTACTTAGACGTTCTACATATCTATCTATGCAACTATCCATCCATCTATCTATCTATCTATCTGTTCATCTATTTATGTATCTATCCATCTGTCTATCTATTTATTTATCTACCTACCTCTGCTGCTCTGTTCACCTATCTTCCGTCTAACTAATGAATTGACAATTGAACAAGAGGTGCCTGAACTACCGTCTTAAATAATACTGAAGCACAGTGAAGAGCGAAAAGTACTTAAACTTCTACAAAAGCGAGTCAATAGGCAATCGTGTAAGACGTCTTAACACATCTTCTGATCAATTCATGCTGTAACTTACAAACTAAAGTAAATAATCATTCATAACACGTCTTACTGAAGCTGTCAAGTAGTTTCAAACCATTTATTAGTGATTATTACGTGGAAACGTAAGGAGTAAGACGTCTTAATACATCTGAGTAAAATTGCTCCTATACCAGGGCTATATTTAATTCGTCGATATAAATAACACCTTATATAACTTTCTCATTGTATCAATGTCTGTGTGTGTGTGTGTGTATTAGAAAACCCTTTCCAACAGCAGCTTTCCCATTAATTGTCTTCACTTTTTCATTTAACCTGCTCTCGCACCTCCTTTTCATCAGCGCTGCACTGACGGGGCTCGATATCAGAGTGTGGAAAACGCACAAAAAATTGGTTAAGAAATGTTTAAACAATTGAGAAATAATCAGAAAATTATAAATATTAATTAAAGTGGCAAAAAATAACAGAAAATATAGGAGCGAATTATTCAATGGGAGAACAAAAACTGGTAAGGAATACATATAATATCATTTAAAAAAATAAACTACGTGTTGAGAGAGTGCCCGCCTTTGACGCCACGGGGTCTTTTCACTTGGGACGTTTATTTATTTATTTCTTGTTTTAGCGATTTTTTATGTGCCCTTTTTTCATTTGTTTACTTATAAAGGCCAAGTGAAAGCTGCTACTTGAAACGGGTTCTCCTCTCTCGAGCAAATCACCACAGGGGTGGGGGGTTCAGATCTCCTCCTTAACCGAGTGGAGAAAAGCTGCGTCCTTTTCTAACTAACGGCGATACACGGGTCCAAGGACACTTCTCTTGGGAGCTTTTTTCACCGTTGCCTTTTCCCGTGTTCGCCAAGCGACCTTGGCTCCGTCAGATGAATTCGAAAGGGAAAGCGATTTTCGGGGTAGCGGTGATGACCCCCATCGCTTTTCTCTGTCCTTGTGTCGTCTCTCTTTTCTGGCCAAAGTCCGGTACCGGTTCTGACGTAACATCCTAGAGGAGATCCTGTATACGAGTTACCCAGAAGTTGCGGTTTCACCCTGGTTTATGGGATTTGTATCAAAATTGCACGGTGATGCTGCAAAATGAAGTAATAAGTTTTAAGTGTCAGTTTAACAAGTTGTACTAACAATTTCATCAATTAAAATGGGAAATTGCGAATCGTTGATAGGGTTTTGATGAGCTGCTGGCGCTGGCCGAACAGGGCGACCACCGCAAGGTAGACATGCTGGTCAAGGATATCTACGGTGGAGACTGCGCTAGTCTCGGCCTCCCCGGTGATCTTATCGCCTCCAGTTTTGGGAAAACGGCTCACGTTGGCTCCGATGCTATCCAAGGTAATACCACGATCTTTATTACCTCACAAACAATCAATATTTAAACACTTATATTAAGTTAGCCGGAGTATATGTATATAATCTATTTCATTAAAATATCTAGTTAAAGATTACGGACCTTAAGATATTAGTACTTAGTCTATATAAAATAAAAGTAGTAATTTCATTATAGTAATAGTTAATTTCATTTTTTTATAAATTAGAATATTTAGTTTTATTATACGTCTTTATAATAAATAGCAATTTCATGTCAAATATTAGTAGTAATAAACTGACGAACTACATTTCTGTACAAAGTAGAGAATAATTTCCGTTTCTTCGACAGCAAACTCTTCGACCGTAAAAGTTATATGCATGAATTAACAAATAATTTTAGTTAAAAAAAATAATTTCAATACAAAATAACGTGACCTCATTAAACAAAATGACTGATACTATAAGTTAACTACTACACCATCAGTATTTTCTAAATCTCAAACGATTCTTCTGAAATCAGTGCATTTCCCTTCAAATCCTTGGCGGGGGAACAAAAGGGTAAGATGAAGCCATTTTGAAGGGCCTGAATAAGTAGTTGACTGAAATCTGCGTATTGGTTACATAAACTCGGTTACAATGAAAACCACAGTCGTCTTTATCCCAGATTCCGAGTCGTCATCTCAGTCCCAGTTCTCAATCAAAAAGCCATTCTATATGGTCTCAATGTAAAAGTTGACTGTCTGCATTCTGGTTCATAAACTCTACCGTCATCAATAAAATCATAGTTGTCGTCATCCGAGCCGTTTTCCGAGTCCCAGGAGTTCCTCACCCGACGACTGAGCTGTGAAAGATACGCAATTTTTTGCAGGTCGAAAGTGTAAAATTTCAGGTTGACCTGTGCTCCCAGCTGTCTTTGAACCTCCCTTGAAATTTTTAACGATTCCGGCAAGGAAACATCCTTCATTTTGGGCATCCAGCGGAGTAGATCCCGGATTAGTCTCTCGTCCAGACCGCAGGCCTTTTCAATCTTCAGACTTTCCAGTCCGCACCATTGCCAGAACACTTTTTCCCAGCCCTCGGTGGTATCAGCCAAGTGGCAGCAGGTGAGCGCGACGTGCTTCAGCGAAGGCTTAGAAAGCAGCAGCAGCTGCTCAACGGAAATCTCAGCCCCATAGTCGAAAAGGCAGCTATTTACGCACACTTTGACCAGCTTGGGCAAAAAGGGCTGCTTCACGTCAAAGGTTAGCGGTTCTTCGAGTCTTAAGTGGCTGTGGGACGAAAACTCGGTCAAATTGATGCAGGTGGCCAGGATATCGAGTGGAATCTCGATGCGCCCTGTCACTTCCAAGACCGTGAGTTGACTCGACCAAAGTTGGATGACGTTGGCCAAATCACCGGCATCGACGTGCTCGAACGATACCCTCTGCACCTGAAATCAAAGATAAGAGGACTCACAAAATAATACGAGAACATAGCCGATTTGATCGAGCGGAGCGAAGAAGCAAAGAATAACAACAATAGAGAAATAGAAGAAAAAAGTCATGTGGGAGATTTGTTGGAAAACCGTTCCAACTAGATCATCGTCTGATTAACTTGCATTGTTTTCTCGTTGTCGTATCGACAAGGTTTTTGAATAACCGTAGCGGTATTGAAAAACGTTATTGATGTATTTTGATTCTGTTTTGATCAGCAGAGTTGCCCGATATATCGACAGTGACATTTTGAAAATCGATGCCTTTTGGCCTTGATACATCGTATCAATGTATCGATTACGTCGGTGTCAAGATATTATACTACCGGACAACCCTGTGATGGATGGACGCTCCATTATCTTTACTTTGGTTAACGTTGCAAGCATGTTGAGGATTTCAGCATCCAAGGGCTTCAAGCCTGCGTCGACAAAGGAGATGCTTTCCAAACTGGATAACATTTCGCTGATGACCTTTAGCATTCGTTGATCGCTCAGATATACCCTCGGCAGCTCTTTCAGCTTCAGCTGACCTGCAAAAGAATTATTCAATAGTGAACTAACTTTTGCCTCTCTTGAAAACATCGGACTTTTCATGCTTACATCTGTTTGTAGCATCATCACCGTCCGAAAGCAGTTCAATGGCACTGAGGACATTCTCGTTTGATGTTTTAAGGATCTCGAGGTTAGGGAAGTTGCTCAGGATGAAAGCTACGTCACGAATCTCGTTGACCAGTGAAATTCCATTGAATTCCAGGCGTTTTAGCGTGTTGCAGATTGGTTTTAACATGCAGTCGGGTACTTTGAAGTTGGGGTAGAGTTTGCGAGGATTCTTCCCCATGATGCTGCCCCAGTCAATATATACATACGATCTTCCCGTTGAACCGAGTATTAGAACCTCCAGTTTCGGGCATGATTCTCCGATACCGAACATGTCGACATAGTCTGGTATGTTACTTATCGTAAGTTCCTTCAGCTCAGTGAGAACGTTAAGACTGGTTAAAACTGCTTGGAAACCTTGCTGCGCCGCAGTTACTGCGGAGCAGTAGAAAAAGTCGAGTTCCAAGTTCTGCAGCAGCGGAGAGTGCTCGAAAATTGTGGGAATCACATCCAGGTCGGGATCAAAGCCGGGCTCTGTGACTTTCACTTTCAGCTTAACGAACGAATGATCCAAAACACTGGAGAGAAAGACTGATGGCCGTAGGATTGGCGTTTGAATAGAATCGGAGTTGCTTTCGTTAAAGCATTCAATCAAACGAGCCCTGACCTGATCGCTGACTACTCCAGCTAAGGTCCGTTCCAAACGCAGGCGAATCGTGTCCCGCACAACGTCAGGGTCTCTCAGGTGACTCGGAACATTGTCTGACGAGCGAGAGCCCCTTATTTTATCCTTGAGGGATCCCGGGGAGCAATTTGCGGGGCAGCGTCTGAGATCTCGAGTAACGCTCCGGAACACAGCGTAGAAGGCCAACGTTTCTAAAGACAAGATCCGTCCTTGTTTCCTACTCAACCTAGGTCAAAGCATCAAAATAACCTTTTACACGGGCGAAATTGGGCCTCCTAATTGCGCTAAAACTCTCATATGCAACTTGGCCAATCAGGCGCGTGCACGTGTATCAACAGAAAATTACAGCAAAACGTATTTGTCAGTAGTACGATTAAAATTTACCGTGTGTAATCTAACGCCATTGCTGTTTCGTGCAAACGAAATCCCGGGTTTCTTCTTCTGTTTGAGTAATTCTCGTCGCTGATTTAATGCTGAAAGCACCACTGAAGTAACTTTCGCAGCGAAAACATACCAGTCCGCGAATGACTAATGTCGCAGCAGGGTAGCTGCTGATTAGACAGAAACCCCGCTCCGCATGATAAAAAACAAGTTACGGTCTTACGGAACGACGTCATTTCACCACAGATAAGATTACACGTAGATTGACCCACCTCCCCCTTTAGGAAAGAGTCGGGAGAACTGGAGGTTTTTGCAGAATTGCTGTTTATTTAGTTAAAATGAACTTAAACCAATTGCTATTTATTGATATACCGTTGATTTTCAAGAGAATCAAAGAAAACTATTTTGCATTTCGGGCCCTTGGCCAAGTTAGGGCTCCCTCTCCGAGATAAGTAAGGTTCTGCCAAGGGTTCAAGTCGGTCTCCACGTGTAACGAGATCCCCCGGATATTCCTTATCTGCGCATTGGACACAACTGAAAGGGTTTATAACAATGTAAAACTTAAATCAACTAAACATAAATCATTAAACAGTAGAATAAAACTACTCCAGTTACTAAGGAGAATCACAACACAACACGAGAGAAATGAAGTTGTCAGCTATTTTTTCTGTTTACTGCGCACCCATAATGTTGGTCAGTTTGGCTTGTGTTTCATAAAATATGACCCGCACATTATTACGAATGAGTGTTTTAGCCGAGGGGTTCGCTACTCCCAAGAATCACCGTACACTTGCCGGGAAAATGAGGGAAATCAGGTGAAGAATCACGAGAAAAGACCATTAAAATCAATGAGAAATGAGGGTAAGAATCACGACACCTGAAACGGAGTAGCGAAACCCTCGGATTTAGCTGAAAACATTAGGTACAGTCTAGAGCAATAATCAAGGGTCCTTGCTGGGGAAAAGTTGATCGCTTATGGCACCCACGTTTTTAAAGGTACAAAAGCCAAAAAAATATCCACTGTAGAACTATTGGTTCTTTACATACGAGTCAAGTTTCATTAAAATCGGGTTGTTAGTTGTGCTGAAATAAAATTCTAAAAATTAAAAAGATCCATCATTTCCTACCATTCAGACCTAGACTGTACAGT
>JAIQCU010002282.1:0-12528 GCA_022114935.1 Leptestheria dahalacensis
AAGTACTGTACTGTGGTGCAGAAAAGAAAGCAATGGAGACAAACTATTCCTCGGTGAGGGTAGTACTATGTTTTTACCCTTTGTCACACTGTAATGTATTTACATGTGCGTTTTTTGTAAAAGCCGTACTGTTACACATGTGATCGTGGTTTTTATATAGTTTACTCTTAGGTTGTTCTACAGCAGTTTAGAGTTTTGCAGAATACGCAAATTAATGTAGGCTTTGTTGATGTACAGCTAAAATTTCCCTATATTGTTATATAGCAGAGTTATGGCTTTACTCAGTAGTAAGAACATTTCGTAGCTCCACTCTTATGGTTAGGTAAGCTTTTTCTAAGCGTGTTTAATAAAGAAGGTAACAATGACTGAGATAGATTTATCAAGAAAGTTAGTTGGAATCTGTAAGTATAAGTCTTATCTTTAATAATTTTATTACAGGCTTATATTTCTGCTACTTCTAGTCTTGGTACTGCCGCTTACTGCACTATAGCTACTTTCAACTGGGGTCATCGCTTTGAAGTGGATCAGAAATGTCCCCCCTAGATACACCGAACCAACAGCCCAATTAATGAGATTTTTTCCTCAGTTGTACAACTGGAAGTTAGTATATTTTTAACACGACAGAAAACACAGTCTTCCGAAGAATACAAACACCCTACAGGGTAACGGTTCTTCTTTTTGTATGCGAATATTTCCTCTTCAGCTTGTCTTTGTCCCGCATGATCTTCCTCCTCAGTGCAGTCCTCGTCCTCTGCTTTTTCTTCTTCCTAGGGTTCCTCGTCTAATTCTTCTTCCACTTCCTCAAGTTCTTCGTCTGAATCTTCTTCCTCGTCTCGATATCCTTCGTTTTCTTCTTCGTCAAATTCTGCTACCATCAATTCGTCACTTTTGTGCTCCGCATTCCCAGATCCTCCCTCGTCTTCATCACTCTCGTTGCTGAGTAGGCTCTTTGGATGAGCGAGGTATTCCGTCGGTAGAACCCCGCCCTTTCTAGCTACTGCTTTTGTTGTGGACTGCTTGCAACTGCTTGGGCATTGCAACACATCTTTGAATAGTAAGGTAGCAGCTTCACCAACCTTCTTACAGTACGAGATAGCCTTTTCTGCAGTGCAGAAAACCACTTGCGCACTGAATTGAGAAGGTACTGTCAGTAAGGTTATACTTCCCCTATTTAATAGCAATTTGGCTCCAATGTAATAACACAAATAAACTAATGTTGTTTGCAGTACCTTCTTGTTGAGTTGACAGGATGGTCTTCGTTTTATGTTCCCAAAAGCGCACAAGGGAACGCATCTCCTCAGCGATAACCTTGTCCCCTTCCCTGAGGCGACTGGTGTCGGTGAGCAATTTAACAGCATTTTGCCGGCGGTTATCTACGTATTAGAAAATTTATAAATTTAAAATTATTCACGAAGCAAGAATGAATACCAGGGTCAACAAACCACGACAGGCCCAGGTTACAAGGTTTGTACGGTGGAAATCTTCCAGAATAGCTTGCGAAGACCATCATAACCTGCAATCAAGCTGCCCAGTGACTCTTGAAGATGAGTCAACTTAGAACGAAGTTTAGTTCTAACTTTGCAACGGTCTGTGAATAAAAAAATTGAAGCATTATTCAGTACGTAAAACATGACATCAACGATGAAATAATACCGGCTTCTCACGAGATTTGTCTTTTTGTTCTCCCCAGCTATAGTTGGACTGAGGTAATTTTCCCCGCTGCAGAAACTGAAGCTTTTTCTCGGCAAGTTCCCTTAAGGTAGACGTGTTCTACGGGGTTGACTTAGCCGAAATTAGTGCCTCGAGCTGGTCATTTTCAGCTGCAGTCAAATTCTTATACGCGGACTTCTCCTGTTGACCTAACGAGAAAGGATATCAACCACGCTTATTGTCAGATTCACCTTATTTATACTTTTGGCATATGCAGTTATTTGATTCTTCCAGCGAAGAATCGTAACCTCTGGAATATTCAGCTTGGCTAGTATCTTCTTGGCGGCGTCTTTTACGACGAATCTCTATACTAATACTATCTATAAGAAAGGCGTAAAATTGGAAATATAGTATTTAACCATCGAGACGTTTCACAAGGTCATGGGCCATTTTCGAAATTTTTTCTTTATTCCAGTGCAGGGCCAATATGGTAAGTTGATCCTCGCGGCCTATCGACAAGTCATGTTTAGTGGGATGGTTATATAACGTGAAAAACTAGCAAATACCTGCTTTTGTCTTAGTTTTGTAGTCAATCCTGCTCGATAAATGTACGCATTCACTTGTTCTATCTCCTCGCCTGTGTGATACCCAGCGCCCTCTTGCATGCGACCTCCCCACAAATACTATTTCACAAATATTAAGTTATAATATAATCTCTAATACACTGCAATCCTTCATAATACCTGGCACTCGACGCAGTGTCCTTGGGCATGAAAAACAGACAGAAAATCCTCTCAGCTCGAGCGAGCACGTCTGACGTAGCCAACTTCGGGAGAATCTTTTTCAGCCAAAGATGGTACTTGCACATTACATCGTTGGAAAAAAAAAGTTGATGTCGTGTTCTTTGGCTAGTTTTCGTTGTACAAAAAACCGATAAGCAAAGATTCTCTTCTTGTCATGTTCACCGCTTTCAGGAGAATACCGTGGCGGCAACAAGAATGCACCAAACCACTTTCTGCAAGGTTTGGAGTTGGAGGAAGCGCTGTTTGCGTTACGCGCAGCCTTCCAAGGCGAGCTTCCGCAGTTAGGATTGGGACCCTAAATACATTACAACTGAGTAAATCACACGTAAGTTTTTTCTTGAAAACTGTCCTTTACCTTCACGTGTTTGAATCTAACATCAGCCACAAAATCGGAACTCGGGTTGCCATTGTTTGTCGCAAGGTCATTATACTTTTTTAAAGAGCAGCCAATTCCCTCTTGAAGGTTTGCACCTGCTTCTTTTTGACTGTTTGCAGCATAACAAGCTTGATATATTCTCCAACCGACGCAGCGTAATTTGCTCCCTTAGCAACTTATTTTGCTTTCTAGAGTACCTGACCTGTTTTAGTCGAAATGAATAAGAATAACGTTAAATCGAAACAGAAACGATGAAAATAACAAGGGAATCTCGAGACTCACGCGAGAATCCCGTATAGTCACTCAGAATCCCAAATAGTCGCTCTACAGCTGGTTTTCTATCTCGTAGACGCTAGATTGGAGAATCATGATTAATTTCACTTCACCTGAGCAGAAACAGACGAAGAACAAAACAGAAACAGTGAAAATAACCAGGGAATCTCGAAGTTCACGCGAGAATACCGTATAGTCACTCAGAAGCTGGTTTTCTCGCCTGTAGACGCTAGATTTGGGAATCTTGACTGACTTCACTTCACCTGAACAAGAACAGACGGAGAACAAAACAGAAACGGTTAAACGCAACTAGGAATCGCGAGACTCACCCGAGAATCCAGGAATAGTCCACCCTAGGGTTGAACTTTTCCTCCTGTAGTAGCCGTCCTAAAAATCCAGCGGGATCTGCGGATTGGAGTGGCCTCATGGTGTGCACTGCCTAGGCCGGACAATTCACCGGACTGTCCGGGGTGCTCTTAACCGGGTGTCCTGGGTGGCCGGTACGTTTACTTTGAACAAATTAGAGTGCTCAAAGCAGGTGCATTGCGCCTGAATATCACAGCATGGAATGATGGAATAGGACCTCGGTCTTATTTTNACCGGGCCCGACGTAGCTTGACTTCCGGGATCTGACGGGACCGGGTACTTTCTACGTGGTATGGCCGTTGACATCAACTGCATAGCGTCGCTTGTATTTACTCGTAATTCTGTTTGATTTCAAGTGTAATATCCTCAATTCAGCTATGCAATAATGAATGGAAACAGTTGTATATAGTAATTCAGTATATATAAGTAACGACATATTATCAGGAATGTATGAGTAAGTATACATGGTATACAGAACATACACATATGTATATGTACGTCCATATATATGTATATATGCTGTAAGTATGTTTTGAAGTCATACTTACATATGTCTAGGAGTATACTTAGATATACAGATATACGTTAAGTAGACGTACGTTTAGCTTAAGGTAATTGCAAGCTTAATTAGACAGCATGTCTTATTAAAATGTACTTCATCTTGGACGTTTTCTACGAATCATGGTTTCTCAACTATAAACTTTTTCGGAAGGCCCTGAGGCAAATCGCACTGCGTTAGTTCCAAAGTTCCATATAGCTATATTTGAAGAGACTTTCTATTCTTTTAATATCGAGAGAACTACTACACACATTACTATACAATTCCTTGTCGTAATGATTCATTCATCTTAATCTCACTGATCATTTACAACGATGTGCAAACAAGTCTCGGTTGGTTGAAACATGGTTAAGAAATCGTCAGTTAATTTCACTTCTGGTGGTGAATGTATCTGTTATCTTGTTAATATAAGACCTTATGAAAACGGCTATTGAGGTGATCGACATGTGTATGTGAAAGTGTTGGTGAAGAGTCAAAGAACCGTCTTGATTCCTGAAAGCGATTTTCTCGGCACAACACACGTCATCCTGTTTTACAACGCCATCTATATCGCTTCATGGAAATTGTTACGTTCAAAGTATAACTTCGTAATTAATTATAGAGAGTATAACTTAAATGAAAAGGATGGTAAATATGCATATAATTGAGGCACTAACTGAAATATATTAACTAACTTATACGCATGTCAATATTCTAAAAATGTATAAAAATAATTGTCTTTAATTACATTACAAACTCGTTCCCAAATAGTTTTAATTGAATCTTTAATTTTTTCGTACTTTTTCCCATGCAGTATGCTATGATTTAGATTGTTTTAGTATGATCAGGTTAATTCCAATCAGAAGTGTGTTTAGGGTTTTAGCAGGCATTTGGCACTTTACCAAGCCACGTCAAAACTAGTTGGAATTGTCAACCGCTAGTTGGCGTTCGGTCGAGGCTTCAAAAATCCACTGAAACCTGTCAGACACGGAAAGACACTGACCCGGCCTTCGTTTCGTCCTCTGAATTCGCTAATTCGATTCTAAAATGTCGCAGAAACCCAAGGGATTCTCCAAGGAAGAGGAACTCCTTCTCCAGGATTTCAGCAGGAATGTCTCGACCAAGTCTTCGGCTCTGTTTTATGGCAATGCTTTCATTGTGTCTGCAATCCCCATATGTAAGTCTACAGTAACGTGTTAATTTAATTGCAACGATGCAATATCTAAAGTAATGTGTACAAATAGGGCTCTTCTGGAGAATCCACGTGATGGACCCTCTGTCGTCCGCCCCGATCTTTGTCGCCATCACGCTGCTGAGCTCGTACCTTGTCGCTTTCGCCTACAAGAACACTAAGTTCGTCCTGAAACACAAGGTAACGCCTGGTTTTCTCATTCATACAGAAATAGTAAAGCAAATGTTTCTGTTGTGAAGATCGCAGTAAAGCGGGAAGACGCCATCACTCGCGAAATCTCGAAGAAGCTCGCCGAGGACAAGAAGATCAGCAAGAAGGAGAAGGACGAGAGGTACTGCTAGTTCTAAGGGCTAAATTCCTAAAGCTAATGCGTTTTGTTCGTAGGATCCTGTGGAAGAAGAACGAAGTCGCGGACTACGAAGCCACCACCTTCTCGATCTTCTACAACAACGCCCTTTTCCTGGCTTTGGTTGTTGTCCTCAGCTTCTACGTTCTGAAGTCGTTCTCTCCATCCATGTAATTCTTTTAAACGCCTTATTTAAACTGTATTAAATGTAATGTTGAATTGACATTTGTCAGGAACTACATTCTGTCTTTGGGAGCTGCCAGCGGTTTGATTGCCCTCCTTTCCACGGGCACCAAGTAAAGAGGAGAGTGTTCTTCGTGCTGGGGATCAAATGAGCCATCCCCCATACGTTCGTGCGAGAGAAAAAAAAATGAAATTATTATTATTGTTGGGTCACAATGAATGACAAGCAAATACAATTTTTGCTACTAGTTGACCTCTTTATACGCTGCTTGAAATGCCCGCTAGGTGGCGCTTACGACAGCTCGCCTATTTTAATTTTTTGAAACTTCATCGTACTTCTCCAAATACCAGACGTTGACACACGAACCGCCTCAACTATAAACGAATGCTTAGATTGTCGAAATTAACATAGATATATAAAGATGAATCAATTACTTACCCACGTAACTATGCTCAAGGCGATCTGAACTTCACTCTTAACTGGGCAAAGATTTTAATGAGATGGTAATACCAACTGTCTTAACATAACATACAAGTTCTACTTGAGCTTCATAGTATGTAAGTTAAAAGTGTATTTCCACGTCAACTGAGTATTGATGGCCATTTCAGCAACCCGAGTCGCGTTAACCTTAATCGCACACTCCGTTACAGGTACTAACGCAACTTACATATCTCTTAACGACTTAAGTATATCCATATTATAGAACTTGAAATTGTTCAGAAAGCAAATAAGGATCATTTTGTGATAGAATATCTTAATCCAAAATGGCGTCCTCTCCGTGTATGAAGCTCCGCCTCTTGGGGGTTCATGGGCGTGACCAGGGAGGAGCTTATAAGACGAGTCTGACCAATAGCTCTTTACGAGCTGCGCATCGGGTTCAGTATTCTTTATATACTAGTTTTACTTGCGGTTAAATTCTATACTTACCTTAACTACAAAGCTTATAGAAGATCATAACGGCAGAAACGGTATTTTTGACCCTAGCTACTGTTTCTTACACTGACTGTGCTTCTATAAGAAGGTTTACCACTGAATTGCCTACTTACAGTCACTCACTTGGTATCCCAGTGCTCCATAGCTTTTAACTTTTGTAGATTGCATTTACTTTTGCCAATAATAGTTCCGGCTTCATTAACATAAGATGAAAAGTGTAATCAACTCAAGGTAAGTCTTGAAAGACTCATATAATTTGAACTATTTGTGGATTAGCTTACCTATCGACGCCAGTATAATTACGAAGCCCAGGGCAAGTTTGATCAGCTCCCTGCTGTGGTCCAAGAGACGCCATTTTGAGCGCAGTCTTGTCTTTTTCCAGGGTATCACACCATCTTTTGCTTAATGAACCAGACGGCACATATCACCGTACAAAAACCGTTGCCGTAGTGCTTCTCAAACTTTCGCGTAAAGGATTTCAAGTTATTAAGAATGTGTACACAATATCAAGTTATTACTTGGAGAATATTGCCAAATGTCAGTGATTGTAGATAAAATGCTCTTGAGGTAAAGGTATACGAATCTCCGAATGTATTTGAATGTTGCACATTTAAAGCGGTAATAGTTTTTGTGGAACAGAAAACAAGCGTAACATAACGAGACTAAAACAGTTAACGTAATCATGTACGCGCATACGATCCGAAATGTCATAACGTTCTTCTCTCGTATATAGCTCAGCACATAATGATGAACTGTAGGTGAACCGAAAAAAAAACTCCTTTAACTTAATATTTATAAAAGGGGAGAACCATCAACATGAGATAAACACAATTTTTCGTATTACGAAGGTCTCTGTACAACATTTAGGGTCGACGTTTTACTTCGTGCACCGCTGCTCGTCGAAGGAACACGCGCTTGTAGCTGTGGCGCCGAGAACGAAGCAAAGGTTCGCTGCATGGCTGCTAAAAGGCGCTGCGCAGCAGCACGTTCCGTATTTACAGGCTGGGCGACGGATTTCGGTCTCGTCGAGGCTACCATTGCAGCAGTTTGCGACAGAGTTAGAAGGTTTCGCATCGCGTCGGGAGGCTGCTGTTTCGCCTGCAGCAGTTGTTGCTGTCGATGCGCTAGACTCTCGGTTATCGAGTGAAGCGTTGGCTTGGGTTTATTGGTCGACGGTCCAGCAGTTTCCGAGTGTATCCTCGTGGATTTGGAGGAGAGATCCAAGGCTGTCTCACTGCTACACTGCAGTGATTCGGCCCGTTCCTCGGGCGGATCTTCGCGTTCCTCCGGTTCAGCGACTTCTTCATCGTCTTCGACGATAACTAAGGAACCATTGGGACTGCTCGGCTTCTCCAAAGCCCCAGTAGCGCATGAGGGAGTCGAATGGATACTCTCCGACTCGGACGAAGATGAGGGCGGAGGAGTTGGACACTGCTGAGACGCTAACTCGGCTGCTTTTACCAGCAATTCGACTCCGTTGGATGGACTCTCCCAGCTAGGCGTTGGTGGCACTTCCTCGGCGGTCTCGGTCGTTTCGACAGGTGTCGACTCTTTTCTTTGGTTACTGTCGGGTTCTTTGGCTACTGGCATTGTGGTCGACAGCAGAGCTGGTAGTTTCTTTTTCAGCATCTGGTGGACAGCTTGATAGACAGACCCTCGAACCTTGGGCTCGGAGGTCTTACCTTTCCGCCACTGACCCCGTCCCGTGGGTTTAGGATTGACGGCTGGACTCTTCCTGGTGGTCACTGGGCTGCTTTCTGTGCGTTTCCCCAGTTTGGACTTTTTCGGAACCGGTAATGGCGACGAACTTCGGACCGGGCTGATCTTCTCGCGCTCCCTTTTTGACGGAGTCGCTGGTTGAGAGGTCAACTTGCTCCCCCGTGTTGTTTTGCTCTGGGTAGCGCTATTTGTAGGTACTGGTGGTAGTGGAACTGCAACGGTGTTTGTACTGCTGGGCTGGCATTTAATGGTGCTGGGACGTGATTGGCTGAGACGAAACTGAAGACGCAGTGGTTCCTCCTACATAAACCAAACACACGGATGAACATGTAACTTTAAGAGGTTCTGTAGAACAAGCTGATGCGGGTGTACCTGCGTCCAACCGTAGGTGTACGCGATATCCATCAGGCGATACTGCGACTTGAGTTTTTCATTCTCGTACAGCATTTCTACCTGTGAAACAGAGGTAATATACAGCATTACATCGGTCTGAACACCTTCATGACTTGTACAACACTAACTTATATAGCTCAGTGGTTAGATTTACCTTATAACCAGGCTCGACGTCGAACTTTAAGCTCAGTAGCCGCTGGAAGGAATGGACTGTGACAGCAGCTGGACATCGAAAGTACCGCCGGCTAGCGACCTGTACAATTAGACAAGGATTTTCACCTCGTTTCAAGCGAAAATTTATACAGAAGTCGTTTTATCAGATGGGAGATTGATACTTACGTCAGGTAATTTAGTTTTGAAGGGTTGCTGAGTTTCTTTGTTGGCTTCAGGTGGAATATAGTCTACGGAGAGGGAGATGGAGTCTTCGGGACTGAAGCAAAGCGGAGGGACAAGAGTAGGCACCACGGAAGCCAGTGAAGTATTGCCTACGAGTAAATACATTTAAGTAGAAGTTGTATATTTAACGACGGGTCACTTGGGAAGATACCTAAAGGATGAGTATCGCTGAAATGTTTCCTTCTGCGCTGTTCTTCGTGCCAGAGACCAGGAACGCATTTGTAGACAATATTTTGGACGAGGTGATCCAGTCGAAGCTGATCGCCTAATCGGGAGCGCTGCAACTGTACACCGCACGTCGGACATGATGGAATGCTTTCGAGCCGTTGCAGCAAGCACGACTTGCAAACTATATGTATACATATATAAATAGCCGAGTCAATTTCGATGTCAGTCGATGATAAACGTCGGGGAAAAAACACACACACATGTAACAATGAGAAGAAAACGAAAAACGACTTACACGTGTGCATGCATTCAGTTATGGTAGTGGCATCGATAAGAAATCCTCGGCAGAGAAAACAGCAAAGAATGTCACGGTGAAACCGCCGAACGTGACCATCTTTTTTGGCTACCGTTGCAGACGATTCTGCTGCTAACTCCATTCCATCAGAAGTGAGAGCCTCCTCTTCTTTTGATCTCACATAATCAAGACCCTTGTGAAAGCAAAAAAAAAACAATTACGGTTTTTTTCCAGAGACCAACAATTCAGAATCAAAAAAGGCTTTTCAGTGGTGGGGAAAATGGTACTGCTATTTCTTTATCTTTAGGATTTTATGTTAGCGAAACTACCAAACCAATCTCAATGAAACTTTCCTAGTGTGTTATGTACTAACGACTCTATGCCTGGTATTTTTTGGAGTGCTATATGTTTTTAGTTATGAGAGTTATAAACAAATGACTTTTCCTCAGCAAGGACCCTTTTTTAGTGCTCTAGACTGTACCCGGCGCACTTTCTCTACTGTAACGCAGCGGAACAGTATTTACTGTTTCCTAATTGCAGGAAAGGGACGCCAGTTTCCCAATAAACACTACAGGCGGCCCTGAAATTTTCTGTTCCTCTCATTACATTTCCAGACGGCGTGTAGGACTCGAGGGGTTCGCAAGTCCAAGGAAATGTGTTCGAATTGTAAAATCGGTTAAGATTTCTCAGGATTTTTACAATACATTTTCAAATTTTTTGATCATTTTGGGAATTTTCAGGAAATTGTTTTGTAAGATTTATTTTCCAGATTTTTATGAGATTTTGGCTGAAGTGACTAATTAAGACTAATTTGGTTTACCCTCTTCTGCAGACGGGAATTTTTCTCGCTTCCTGGCAAATATTTTATGGCATCATTGCTTAGATCTCCTTCGCACAGGTGAAAGACATTCAGGAAGCTTGGTTCAGGAAACTGGCAGAATCTCACTATGCCAAATGACCCATTTCCTCCTGATGTTTACGTATTGCAGGAGGGGTATGGGTGTTCGGGAGAAGTAGACGTGCATTTCAGCATACATTATAAACACACACCCTATTGAATTTGGTACACACGGACGCCAGGTTAGAAAACGAGAGAGAAATTTGAAATGCATAATAAGCGGGTAACATGCGCCAGCAGCGCCACATTCAAGGAATGCGTCGTGGCGCACAAGCCCGCCATCTTGGTCGGTCGAACCCGCAGCGGGTTGCAACTCGAAATCAACTCGCCAATTTGGCGCCTTTCCTTTTCCCGCCGTAAACCGGAACCCCGTTTCAGTGATCATACTTTGACACACTGTGGGTTTTAGGTGTATTAACTAATGTAGGCTTACCTAAGCTGTTGCAAATAATCAATGGTTGTGATGAAAAAAGTGTAACGTAGCTCCGCTCACAACCACGTCAGAGACAAGACTGAGCTGGCTGAGGAGGCCGTCGGTCGATGCCGGAGCGGCTCGGGCTCTCTGCACGTTGCTCATTGGTTGGCCGCTAGTCACGTGACCAACTCTGTAGAGGCTTTACAAGGCGTAGTTCGTCCAAACAAAGGCAGTAACTGCCTCGCTATTACGGACAGGGATTTTTAGAGTACTATTTTGAATTTTGCCCTGAAATTTGAACACCAGATAATTGTCATGATCTTTAACACTATTACTAATTTTGATCAAGTAATTAAGTATATCAAGCCTGTTACGACCGTTCTTTGGGGACAGAACGCGTCGCGTCGGGTGTACGGTGCACCACCCAAGCAAGATGGCAGAAAATGCCTATAATTTCGCTATATCCATCTGTAAAGGTGGCCTATCGAGTCCATAGTAGCTATAGTTCATCACAACCCATGAATGAATTACTGAAAGGCGAAAACCGTGAGAGGAAACCAAACTTCTGTCAGCCGTTTCAGCATCTGTTAACGACGGGCCAACTAAAATGGACGCCTTCTTTGAAAAGTCAAGTATAGCTTTCACATTGTCCGTTCTCCATAGGTACAATGGGGAAAACTTCCGGCATTGTTATAGGCTCAGGTATATTGGAAGATGGAACCATAGTTTTACAACCGAAATGAAGAAGGACCGTGGCATTGAAGCAATCATGACTTTTCTCATGGCCGTATAATTTGCTCTATAATTTATAGAGGCTCTTTGGCCATAATTGCCGGGGCTGTTAACTCATATGGGATCTTTCTATGTTTCTGGTCTTATGTACAGTCCTCCTTGTAAAAGTTAAAGTATAACTGTAATTAAATTAAATTTATCGTAGCATTATTGTCTTATAACTTCGCGATCACTATACACGAGACTGAAAAACAAGAACTCTCATTTGTTGAATAGTAACATCTTCAAGAGTTTGGGGGTCTATACGGAAGATATAGACGAGCACTGAAGATGTTATATTTTTAGCCAGTGCGCGTGGAAAAGCGGTGACTTTTGAAAAACCCTTTGTCACTTGTAAGTTATACAGGACAACGGCGTCTGTACTACGTGCTCACAATTATAGCTTTACGACTTTTAAAAATAGTACTTTGGACTTGTGGAACCGGCGGTTTTAGGAGAAATTCAAGGTCGGTCTTGCAATTGAGAATACTTGTAGCTGACGTTGTGAAGCAGTATTGCAAGCAACGTGATATTGATAGATACATAGATAGATGGGTAGATAGGTGGATAGAGAGAAAGATAATCTAAGAGAAATATAGTTAAATATGATATACACATATATAATCAATTAGATAGATAAGAAACATAGAGAGATATGTAGGTGGTTAGGAAGCTATATAAGTAGATAGAAAGATAGATAGATAGATAAATAGAGAGATAGACAGACAGATAGATAGACAGATATATCGATCGGCAGATAGAGAGAGAGATAATAGACAGATAGATAGATAGATAGATAGATAGACAGATAG
>JAIQCU010002283.1:0-12812 GCA_022114935.1 Leptestheria dahalacensis
GAAGTCCAAGGGATCTGTGGCGAGGCAAGACCTGCTCGGCTACCCTGTATCGTTGTTTTGTTCGTTTGCGTTTGTTTTTTCCCTTGTTTGTAGTTAACCCGTTTTAGTTAGGGGTTTAGGAGTCTCGCACTAAGCTAAGTTGACTAAGGTAAGTGAATTGGAAATGAGTGTTGAAGCGGCTACCCTACCACCAGGTGGGGGAGACGAATCTATGGATCTAGGTGATTTTATGTCTCCAGTAGGCGTACCAACTACGCAGTTGGAGTGTTCTTGTTGTGGGAGAAAAATTATAAAACAGCTCTTAACCAAAAAAAAAACTGTAAAACGTGAATCGAAGAGGCAAAGAAAAACTTTACTAAACTGCCGAGAAAATCTAGTCCAGAGCAAAAACAAGGTAGTGAAGACAAAATGAACAACGAGACAGAAGGCCCAGTTCTGCTGAGGGCATTTATCGAAGAACTTTCTGTACAGTACCCCTAAATATGGAAGTCCAATGACCAGTCAACCGAGCTTACCGTGGTCCCCAGCACTCTTAAACTGTTATAGGGCTCGAGAATAGCCTATAGAGGCGCTCGTGTCGCTTCTCCTAACGGCAGGTTCTCCAACTACCATCGGGGCTTGTTTACACTGCCAATGATGGCAACAAACAAAGTGCTAGTCATCAAACACGGATTTCGGCCAGTAATTCTTCGCGAAATTCGTAAAAACACCCGCGAAAAAGGTGAAAAACTCTTGAAACTTGTTCCATGTCAGATGTGATTCCAAAATTGGACTACTTTTACTTTAAGTACTTGCTGCCGGAAATTGTAAAAAAACGCGACTGCTCATTAAAAGTTCCTTTTTTTCGTGTATTGCCTTTCTTAAATGCCCCAAATACAGAAGAAGTCAATTAACAATTGGACTGCTCATGTTGGTTAAAACGCAGCAGATGCGGAAAACATTATCTATGTCAGGAAGCAAACTCTGGCTCACTTCTTTTAAGATCCGAAACCTCTTAATTTGACCAATAACTCGTTCTGCATGGATCCTTACGCTAGCTATCTTGTAACAGGTTTCCATTTCGTCAGCAGTAAATTGAGGTTTGCCCTCGGTCGCAAATGGCGGCGTTAAAAGCTCTACGCATTTTTCACGAAGTTTAGTTTGTATTTGGGGAAAACCTTTATCTGACAGAATAAGATCCCCCGGTTCAACATAATCCAGAAAGCCCGAATCTACAGTAATGTTCGAGTCCGTGGAGCGACCTCCATAAGCTTTTGACACAAAACAAATAAATCCAGCAGGCGTGATCCCGACTAAAAATTTTTGAAGTTTCATCCAGCGGAATGTTAGGCCCAACAGCAACATCCCGGGCTAATCTACTAACCGAAGTCTGAGTTCCAATGGAGACAGCCAAAGGAATACAGGCCATTGTTGATTTGGAGTCCCCAAAGTAATCACATGTGAATGTGAAGTCCCCAAGTCCTCCTTCAGTAATATTAGCTTGAACTCCCTGGTCACAGCTAGCTGCGTAAACTGACGCTGTGAAGTTCTGGAAGTCATTAGTGTTGCCTGATTCTTCTTCCCATTGTCTGTAATCCTCACTCGAGGATGACATTGACTGGTCCTCGCTTGCCGTGGAAGTGGTGGGTGACACTTTTGGAAATTCAAGTCTTCTTCCGAGTCTTTCGTGTCTGGCCAGTGCACTTTCAGGGTCATGCTTCCTTCTGTACTGATGAGGGAATATAGTAGGATTGTACGCTGGATGTGTAGGATTGGCAGATTTCTGTCCCCCGACGAAGTGCTGTGAACATATCTGCGAGTGCTTAGTCGGAGACCACGGTTGCTTGTCATGCCTTCAAAAAATTAAAATCATGCGTGAATATTAGACGTACATATTATTCCTAAGGAGAAATGAAATCGAGCTTTTTTTAAAGCAACAAGAAGCCTTACTTTGACCGCTGGCGCCGGACTGCTTGCTTCCACTGCTCTGTTCTTCCGGGAAAGCGAATGTCAGTTTTTCGAGGAAAGTGGTAAAATCTAGTGCCAGGAGGACATTTGTTGTATTAATTCATAAAACCAACAACACAACAAAAGTTTTTGCTGCCCATATCAGGCGTTTCAATCGTAAAATGTACAACAAAATACGTAGCAACCGGCTGTCTGTAATGGCTGTTGCCAAACAGTTACCCGATGGTAGTTCGCCCAAGCCGCCACCAGATGGCATCTCGGTCTACGCTCGTGCCCTATTCTGGTTCGCACAATTCATGAAGAATATATCGCACCAAATGTAAGCCTTCACAGAGAAAGTAAATTCACTAACCAACGAGGTTTCAGAGTTAAAAACTGAAACTAAAAAGTCGAGCACAACAAACATGGATCACCAAGACATTTTGAAACACTCGATGTGGACAGGACCGAAAAAAGCAGAGGGGCTCCACCAAGGCAAAATTAAAAATCCCAAGAATACGGAACATGTTCTAATCATCCAGTATGGGGACCAAAAAAAACGGAAAGAAACTATGGGGGAGACAGAACTAACCAAAGCTATGGATAACGACTTAAAAGCACTGGACCCTTTACTACTCAAATCAGCTATCATTAAGAAAACGATGGGAGGAAACCTAGCCCTAGTGTACACCAGCGGAGGAGAAAAGGCAACAGCAGAAACGGTCTCAGAAACGCCCCTTAGGAAGACTGGGCCCAATAAAGAGTAAAGAAAAAAACCTAACAACGTAGTAAATCACCTGCTTCCAAAGGACGAATCCATACCTGACATCGTCGATCACTTGAACAGTAAAAACACACCTATAAATCCATTTCCGAGCAGAAGGAGCAAAATGGCTAAATGCTTCAAAGGTTCAGGAACACGGTTCCCTTGTCACAGGGCTTGAATCGGCAGACCATAAGGAAAAATTGACGCCCAGGGCTTTATTTAAGCATACAGTCGTAGAGTCTCAGTTGAAGATTTTAGAGAGGTACAAATGCTGAGGTGGCCAAACATTCGGACACACAGCATTCAACTGCAAAACCAAGAATCCAAAATGTGGCTACTGCTCGTTAGATCACGATACACGGTCGTGCCCAAGGACAGGTCCCCCAAAGTGTGTTAACTGTGCAGGTGATCATACGGGGAGAAAAAATTGCATTCAGGAAAATAAAAATTACCAAAGCAAAACAAAGGACAGGAAGCAAGCATCAGCTCGACAACAGCCGTTTAATGATGGACCTCTCTAACAATTCTAAAACTGATATTTTAATTTTATTTTGCAACTCCGAAAGAGCAGCGGCAAAATGGAGTTCATTACTGAGGAGGAAACTGATCGAGGAGCAAAGAAAGCTGGTTCTTTTCCAAGAACCCAGCCAAAAAGAGCTCCCCGACATCCCTTCTCCCTTTCGTTACACTTACCACCTGACCAGTACAAAGGGGCAGGGATCGCTCTCGACTCTCGCTGTCCTAATCTGGTCGTAATAACAGTTTTACAGAATGCCAGCATAAGAATTCTGAATTGCAAAAACGGCCAAAAGGTTGCGATTTTCAGTTTTTATAGGTCAAATAATATTGGTTTTAAGAGTTATTTAAACAGTATTTGGGGCGTATATCATAGCTTGGGTGGAGAGGATTCCTATCTCTTGTCGAGTGTAGACGTGCCCCAAAACAAGCAGTTGCAAAGGTAAGCATCACCCCCTCTCGCAAGGCAAGAGTCCAGCTGGTGACCTTAAGCACTACCGTGGCATCAACTCCATCGAACGCCGACATTAGCGTCCCACATGTGAGTGCTGCCTCATGGCCTAGTCGTAGATCGGTACTACTTTCAGTGGTGCCGATCGCCGTTAGCAACGGCAGCGTAACGATTAAAACGTGGGCTATGCTCGACTCCGGAAGTGGGTAACCTTGATTAGAAACGACGCAAGAGAACTCAATCTGAGTGGCCCTGACACCGAATTGACGTTGAAAACGTTCCATGGGAATGATCCAAATTTAGGGGTAAAGAGTGTGTCCTTTGGACTGCCCCAGTCTCCTCGGAGAGGGGTGAATCGGCAAACTTTTGGGTTCGTGGGGCCCTGTCAGTGCCCGTGCTGAATGTCTCAAACAAGAAGGTTAATTGGCCACAGGCAAACTGAAATGGGACCATTTAGCGGATTCAGACTTGGATCCTGGTGACACAGAGCAGGTTACGGTGCTAGTGGGCATGGACATCCCCGAAGCTCATGAAGTATTCGAGTCCAGGAAGCCGCCTACAGGGTTGGACGGTCAAAGGCGATTCGTACGCACTTTGGTTGGTCTGTCGCTGGTCGAAACCCTGCGGCATGTGGGTTACCAACAGCCCAGGTCAACCGCATTTCTGTTGCAGAGGAAAACCTGTCATCGCAGCTGCAGGAGTTCTGTTTTACTACATCGTTTGGTACAAAGCCCGACGTAATGCTCCCTCTTTCGCGTGGTGAGGGGGAGGTAATGAACGCTCTCGAACAAGCGCCGTGCTGAAGGACGGACATTATGAAATTGGTTTGCTTTACATCGCTGCTTGGATGAGACGGTTTGGGCTAAATTCTAGAAAGGCAAGGCCAGAACGGATCACGACCGAACTGTCGGGCATGGAAATCGTCGTAGCGGAAGGTATACATAGCAAGATGGGTTGAGGAAGAAACGTTCGCTGAAGAGATAATGTCATGGGAGATGGGAAGAAGCTTTCATTTACTTCTCGGTTGATATCCCTCTCACCATTCGTCGATGCCGTGGGTATGTTGAGAGTCGGATGACGATTGTCAGAAAGTGACCTGCCTGGGGATTTGAAACCCTGTAATTCTACCAGGGGACCACCATTTCACGAGGATTCTCGTTCGACACCACCACGTTAAGCTTACCACGCTGCAACAACTCATGTTCTCTCCCAACTAGTAAAAAGATACTGGATTTTGCCAGCAAGGAGGACGGTTTGAAATGTCTTACGGGGCTGCCTTTTTCTGCAGGCGAAGGGAGGCTAAGCCCAGGATACCCATTATGGCGCCACTTCCAAAACACCGCATACAAGCGTTCCTACCCGTTCACCTGTACGGGCACTGACTTCTTTGGACCGCCCTGTAGTCATGCATCGTCGGGCCCACAAGAGATATGTATGCCCCTTCACCTGTCTGACCACTAGGGCGATTCACCTGGAGGTAGTTCATTCGTTGACCTCAGATTCCTAAGCCATGGCTTTCCGACGTTTCGCAGGCAGACGTGGATGTCCCAAAGTCTGTTACAGCGATAACGGCACGAATATCACGGCGGGCGAGAAGGATATGCTTGAAGCTGTCCAAGCACTGGACCATAACGCGATAAGAAGGATGACCTCTAGGGACGCCGTCGAATGGACTTTCAATCCTCCCGCGGCTCCTCACTTTGGAGGTGTCTGGGAGAGACTGATACAATCGGCGAAGAGACCACTTCGCGTAGTTCTGACCAATCGTACTGTCTCCGACGAAGTTTTGGTCACCCTCATGACAGAGGTGGAAGCTCTGCTAAATAGCAGACCTCTCACCCACGTGTCGCTTGAGCGGGAGGATCCAGAGCCACTGATGCCCGGCCATTTTCTTCTTGGGCGACCGTTGCCACCGGACCCATTCGGGACTGCTCAAGTTTTGGTTTTCAGTAGCCAGGCAAGCCATGCAGAACGGGTCCATTCAGAGCAAAATCCTAGCCGGAGGGCATGAATGGCCAGGCAGCCAACGGTCCATGCAGGCATTCAAAATTTCTTGAATGCCTGCATGTGAGTGGATCATTCAGCCATTCCAAATCCAGAGTTCGTCTGACTTGCGTATTCAAAAGCATGGCGTTTGGCGACTACGAGAAATCACTTTTAATTGAAATTGTGCGGAATAATCCTCCGAATTACGATATAACGCGAGATGACTACAAAGACAATAACGTGAAGAAAAACTGTTGGCATAAAATTGTAGCAGAGTTGCAGAAACCTGGTGAGTTAGAGAGATTTGGTCCCCACAACTTTCATTCGGCAGGCACATGTTTTTATCAAATAAAATTACGAGTTCTTTGCAATTTTCAGTTGTCGACTGCAAAAAACAGTGGGAGACCCTGCGCAATTCCTACCGGAGGCAAAGGAAGGAGTTCACGAAACTACCCAGTGGGAGCAGTGCTGCATCGAAGAAAAAGAAATGGGCATTCTACGACAGTCTGCAATTTCTCGACGAGTTCATATGTTTCACGTAATTTGCACATGGACTAGTTGATTAGAGTAAGATGATTGCTATTACTATTTCACCACAGGTCGGAGAGCAACTACAAGTCAGTTTCCGATACACCTCGATCTCTAGACGACCTCGTCATTCCAGAACTTGACATTGAAACGGAATCTGGAGTGATGGGACAGGTGGAACAGATCCTGGCACCACTCTCCGCTGCAGAACGGGAACGTCCAGTTGTTATTGCAAGCGCTGCTGAAGTGTTAGACACAGGTAACTGAAGAAAAGGCGTCAGAAAATTTGTGTTGGTGTATTAAAATTATCTTTTATAGTAGTTATCGTGGAGGAATCTCGAGAAAGTCTTGAAGGGAACACATCAAGCAATAAGTCGACCACTGCGTCCAGCAAACAAAACACTGCGGGTCCTTCCAGAAGTATTTCTACTACACCAGTCTCCATCTCCGGTCTTTCTGCTGGTGCGCCAGGGAAAGGTATACTGGTTTTTTATATCGAAATAGTGGATAACTTGAATATATTGTGTATCGGAAATAGACAGTATCTTCACTGATAAAAATGATTCATAAATACGGTTTGAGGTACGTACGGTTTGTAATCACGGCATTTTTCCCTTTTTTCCCTTTCTTAAATGTAGTTCTTATCCTTTTTTCTCTTTGTCCTTTTTTGTTGTTTTTTCTTAATTTTTCTTTCTTTATTAATTTTATTGTGTTTTTTTCCGAGTGTGTAGATTCATAATCTACTATAAATTTGTCTTTGCAGGAAAACGAAGGCTGGACGAAGCTATTGCAGAAGGACTGGCTTCTTTTATAGAATCTAATAGGAGAAGTGACGAGCGCATTAATGCTTTCTTGCCGAGATCTTCACGAACATCAGTTCCACTGAAAGAAAAAGACTTGAATTTTTTCGCTCTTGAAATGGCCAGATCTTTACAACAACTTGAACCTCGCCTCCGAGGATACGTCAAACTGAAGATTCACGAATTGATTTTTAAAGCACAGAGTGGCTTTGTGCCCATTCCGGATTATCACGATCTCGTGTGAAAAATTGTTCATCTTATAAGCCGTAAACCCGGAAACGGATTTGTGTTTTAATGAAATACAATCAACGTTGTTTTATGCTTCAACAATTTTTTTTATATTTTTATTCACACCATATCAACAAACAGGTTTGTATCCCGTCGATGCAACTATGCCGTGCTGCCACGGTACCGCGCCTTGGCGGCTGACAAAATATTGAGCATACGTGTTACGGATGTGAGCAGCAATCTTTGTTGGGTTTCTGCCCTTCGTGACAAACTTTTCGAGCGACTTCTGGACATCAATCGACCTCCACTCGCCTTCTATCACTTAATGGGTTGTGGGATGCTCCCTGTCAACAAACGTAGGTGGACAATACGGCTGTCGATTGTTCTTCAGGTTATCAGTAATCAGGTAGTTGTGCAGGCAGTAACAACTTTGGATAATTAACTTTGTGGTTCGAAGCGAACAATCAATTTCGCCTTTGAGAATCCTCCAGCGTGCTACCATTATACCGAAAGCATTTTCCACGACCTTTCGTGCCCTTGATAACCTGTAAGGTGTAAAACGTAACTTAACTTTTGCTCAGGACAAAACGAACTTATTAATTTACCTGTAGTTGAAGACACGCTGCTTGTAGCTAAGCTCCTTGCCCCCGTACGGCTTCATGATGTTTTTCTTCAGAGGGAACGCGTCGTCTCCAATTAACACGTGAGGGACAGCAATCCCAGTGTTGGGAAGAGCAGCATTTGGAGGTAGCTTAACTTTGTCGTTCATGAAATCGTACCCGAAATCTGTATTGGGGAACAGCTATCCCCCATTCGCCCAGGTGCTCCCACATCAATGGTTATGAAACGATAATCGGCGTCGGCAACAGCAAGGAGGACCATGATGTGGAATCCCTTAAAGTTGAAATTGTCCGATCCCGAATTTTTCGGTTTCCCAATGCGCACGTGCTTTCCGTCGATGGCGCCAATGCAGTTGGGAACTGCCACATTTCCCAGTACCTAGCAGCAGACTTGGTAAAAGTTTCCGTTGTGGGCTGGGGCAAGACAATAGGTCCGAGAACTTTCCAAATAATGTTCAGTGTTTCGGCCACGATTCTTGACAGTGTTGGTTGTCCAAGGCGGTATTGGTATGCCAAATTGCGCTGCGTGTTTCCTACCACCAGGAATCGAATGGTGACCGCAAGACGTTCACCTGGTGACACGGGTTCACGGAAAGATGTGGATCGCTTTTGATAAGGCTCCAGCAACTTCAGAAGGCGGTTGAACTGCTCTTTCGTCATCCTGGTATATTGGAAAAAATATTCGGGGTCCGAATTTATCAATTCCAGGAAGTCGGTGTTGTAGGCCCCTAGCGCAAACCGGTTCTGGTAATACGGCCGAACCCAGAATCTCTTGGGTTTCCGAAACTTCCGCGCCAACAGTAGAAAGATAAAGTAAAGAAACCTCTGCCGCAGAAGGCGACGCTCACGCAAAAAAATAAGCAAATGAAGAGCATCTTCGTCAGACAAATTCAACACGTCCATTGAGTCCATTGTTCTGTTTTGTTTTGAGAAGGATTTACTACGGGTAAAAACCTCTCGAAACCCTCTCCGTTTAGGCTTGTCCTGTTGTCTTTAATCAAACGAATGGCCCGTCTTGCCTGGCTAGTGAAAACGTTCACCAAGCAAAACTGGCCATGCAGACCCGGCGACATTCGTTGCATGGCCAAGTTCTGCCTGGCTTGCCTGGCTAGTGAAAACAAAGCTTAACCTCAACTTTCGTGTCAAGCAAGCGATAGTGGAGGATGATACAGGACACCATCAATCAATTCTGGCGACGGTGGTTGGTATACACCTTCAAGAGCGGAGAAAATGGAAGGAACCGACGCCGAGTATTCGATTGAACGACGTTGTCCTGGTCATCGATCCTGGATCCCCGAGAGGAACCTGGCCGCTGGGACGAGTGGCACAGAACTCGTCTCTTTCTTTGCCCACATTTTTTTACACCTTCGTTTTCAGTTTAAACGGGTAACCCACGAGCTATATCTCCAGTATCCGCTTAGTTTTCACCCAATTCCGTTAAATCGGCCCCCGTGGAAGGCTTTTATACTTTTTATTAGGAAAACAGGGAGACTCGATATTACAGCTCCAAAGTCTAGACGCGTTTGAGTCAATCTACTATTTATTCCTATTTGTTCTTACTTTAGAAGCCAGTTCTTATAATTAATGAATATGGCACGACAGGACTCGATATCTTTTCGAGTACGCCGTAATTTTAATTTTTATAAAAGCTCACTAACAAGAAAAATAAAAACTTGCAAATCAACTCTAGCTCTGCCGAGTCGGTCATGAATAGTTCCGCTAAAAAAATTAACTCAGATCGTCAAGAGACACCGGGATCTCGGCGCTGTAAGACTTCGCACTATAATAGACGGGACAATCGTCAAACCTAAGTTTATTGCAGCTGCTAGTTCCTGTTATCATAATGAGGCACCAGTAGATTTAGCCTGTTGCCTAAAATCTATCAGAGAGAAATTTAATCTATATTGTAACGGTATCTATCATTATTCTGGGTACAATCTTTACTGGACTGTAGATAGTTCACTTGAACCAGTAAAGTGTTATAAAGACACAAATGTTAAAGTGTAATTGTACTTTTGATTTTCCGACACTTAATACTAATTTACCGCTTGATCTAGGTAGTGAAGAATTAACACAATTAAATATTTTGGTATTTCGATTAGCTAACCACAGATCATTGAAAGTAAGGAAAGGCTTCCGTGAGGCCCAGTGGGTAGAGCTTAACAACAGTTCTTTCTTGTTTGACGTTCAAAGAGTCATTGACACGTTGAAGTTCCATTCTAGACTGTTCGTCTGTAACCTTTGGTTCAGTTATTTTAGACAGACTGTTGGGATCCCCATGGGAGGTAGCGCTAGTCCTTTCATTGCTGACATGTTTACCGTGGTCAAAATACAAATGTATGCTTAAATTAGTTAAAACAGATAAATGATTGGTTAAGATACTTTCTAACAATAAAGATATATGGACGATACTTCGGTGGTTTGGACTTTCCAGAAACTGCTAAGCAAATCTATCCTCAGGAATTGCTTTTGGAAAAAACAACGAAAATTTTCTTAAGGATACCTTCCTAGATATGGACATTGGGTACAACCTTTTGGAAAAGCAATAGTTAAAACCTATCACAAAGTAGATAATTTCTCTTTTAAAGTAATATCCTACCCATTTCCAGATGGTAATAGGAGTTCAGCTGTAGGCTATAATGTATTCTGCTCTCAGTTAATCAGGTTTTCCGAGTTTGCACGAATTTTAGTGATCTTAAGGATAGAGTAAAAAAGATGCACTAAAAGTTAGTCGAACGAAATTAAAATAGAAATTGACTTGGACTGAAAGTGCTCAAATTTTGTTTTAATATTTATTATTACGGTAAAATTAACCGTAAGCAAATTTTAAAAAGAGTTTGGTGCTACGGAATACCGTAGGACGCCGCTGTTGGGTCAAGAAGTAGGCGTCGAAACAACTTCTAGTTTCTCCTGATGACCCCATATGACTCTTCCTTAGTTTCATATTCAATTTTCCTTTTGGGTTTTCGTTCCGTCTTGAAGTTTTAGAACTATTTAAATTTATATATGCAAGTCTAAAAGTAGTTCTTAATTTTATTATTGATTATTCGTAAGTTAAAATTATATCACGGATAGGAGATGCCCTCACGCCTTTGCATGTTTGCCCCGGGTTCGGACCAAGGTATTCCCTCAGGCTTGATTTCGTTTTTCGGATTTGTACCTCAACTAGGAACTGCACTTGAGGTGGTCAGAGCAGGCGTCCCCTGTTCATATGGTCACCGCAGACCCTGTGAATCTCGGGTTCCGGGTCTCAGGTGCAGCTTTAGTTTAGTTTATTTTACTTTGCTTTGCTTATATTCATTTCATTTGTAGTGGTATGGGTTAATTTTACTTCTTTGCTTATACAGACGTGTCCTGCAACGGGGAAAAGGCCGGTTGTGCAGTGTTTTGGGAATTGGGTGCGGCAAATAGTGGTTCGGAAGGACATTGCAAGAACCGCACGCCACGCTACTTTACCGAGGCTGCCGCCCTCGCAATTGCGTTGGACGTAGTGACAGAACGGAACATTCCATCAGCGACAATTTTCTCCGATGTAAGATCTGTCCCTCAAGTTTTAAAGAAGCCCCCCCCCAGTGGTCGGATGGACCTGTACACCAGGACAGCATTCGAGAAATTGTCCAAAGCTTTACTGATGTGCCAAATAACTTCAGGATGGTGTCCAGGACACTTCGGCTACTGGGCCCAAAAGCTTCATTCTACGGAGTATCAAACAAAAAGTAACGCAAACATGTAAAAAACAGTGGATGATGTCTGCTACAGGAGCCCACCTTAATGCCCTGGGGGTCAAGCCCCTTCCCGACTGAATTTCGAAAATCTTACTCCCGAGGTTCGTTTCCACGATTTAATCAAGACATTCTAAGCGCTTTTACAAACTGGTCGACAAGCTTTGCAAATGTGGACTAGCATGCCATTCGGTCTGACATGTCTTTTTTAACTGTGCGCTTCTTAACAAGGAGCGAGCGGTATTACGTCAAATGCTAAGATTCAACTACTTAAATTTCAACGTACACGAATGTTTTACCAAAAAAGAAGATTATCCTTATGTCGCTCAGCTATTCCACAAAAGTCTCGGCGCTTTTTAAGTACCTTCCAGCTCCGTGTTGTATTTATTTGTAAATTATTAATCGAACAAAAGAGATGTATTGCTTTTTTGTGTAATAGAAGTGGATGTACGTTACTTAAGGTGTCGAGCACGCAGCTCTTAAGCACCGGGATGGGGGCCATAAGCGCAAGCCTAAATGCCCTTTTCAATGGATTTTATTTTAACTTTTCTTCAATGGTTTATTTGAACTCCTCGTATTCGTTTTAAACAACACGTAATTCCATTCTCCAAGATATGCCAATTGTCTTCCGAATCGTTACAGCTCTCATTCGAATAATACGCAACGGGTTTTAGTGGATCCTCTTCTTGCTGTTTCATTAGAGGCGTCTGGACGTCGGGTAAAATTGAGCAGACCGTCCAAACTTGGTTGAGAAGACGCGCTAACGACTGAGGGATGGCAAAATCTGTGTGGTGTAAAATCAGGATGTGACAAAAGGCTGCAATGTTTAATCCGCGCAACGAGCCTCTCCTAAGGGTCTAAAAGATACTGTGGACCAACTTAGGTGCGAGACCTTTAAATAAAAGAACGAAATGAAGGGTTCAAGAGAGGAAGTCGGTGAATACAGACAGCAAGGAATCTCGCATTCCGGAATAAGTTCGAGAGACCTCAACTCGTATGCCTCGAAAGTCTTGTTGCAGTATACTTGGGCTGCTTGCAAAATCTTGGCCTTAAACCACAATGTACCCAACTTGCACGTGCAGATTGTGCATCATTGCACTTTTAATTGCCGCGTAAGTCCCGTACGCCTTTTTAGCGAGCCTATATATGCTATATAAGCGTAGTCACTGCGGAGCTGTAAAGTCGATTAAGATACGTGGCTCCCAATGCCGTTTTAGGTAAATAGAACATTAACGCAGTGTTGCTCATGGGGGGGGGGTCTCGTGAGGA
>JAIQCU010002284.1:0-12032 GCA_022114935.1 Leptestheria dahalacensis
GATAGATAGACGGATGAAGAGACATACGGACAGACAGCTAGATAGATGTATAGATGCAGATGGATAGATGTATAGGAAGTTAGATAGATAGACAAACAGACAGACAGACGTTCAGATAGATAGATAGATAGATAGGTAGATATAGACAGGTAGATGAATCTCGAAAACACTCAGTTCTTTTCACTTCCATCTGGTATTGATCTTGCATTCCAGAACTGGTCCATATATAGACATCCAAGTTTGATAGCTCAAGGTAACGATTAAAAGTATTGCCGATCACTTTGAATGCCAAGGTAATATAAGTCGCCCAGAGGGACCGATTTAAGAAGGTTTTGCCGAGGTTATTAACGAGATACGTGGACCCGGAGCAAGAAGGAATAAACGACATAAGAGACTTGATGAAAAATTCATCGCGCGCCACGCACGGCTACCGGACCAGCCCGGGATATGTGAAGGATATTGGCTGGCTATTCTATCTCATAAGCATGGCTCAAAAAACATAACATCTTCTTCGTTTCACTAACCTTCCTTTTTAGGTTATAACTCAAACGAGAGTAAAGTAGACTTCATTATATTATAGTGATCCGCACAAACTTGTCTCTACAGTAGATAGATACGTGTTAGATAGATGTTGTTATAATCTGAATTTTATTCTCTATATAAAATTAAATTAAGTTAAAGTTTGATTAAACTACACAAAATCAATCGGCTGTGATGGTCGTGGCATTGACGACGCACCGTTTGTGCAAGTACGGCCGGCTAACACTGACAAAAATGGAGCAACTGGAGAAACTCGCAGAAGGTGCAGAAAAAACAGGAAGAAGAGGTAAAGATTGCCAAACCTGCTCGAGAAGTCTGAGTTTCCGCCGTCGATTTTGTTCTTCCAGTCGCTCTATGGAATCGCGCAGCTCTTCGATTTCCTCTTTGACCTGATGGACTACTTCCATCTCATGTCGCATGGTCGACATATCACGTTTCATCTCGCTCACCTTTCACACAGCAAACAAGACAACAAATAAGACGAGTACGCACAAAGTTCTAACTGATATCAGTGTCCAGTATAGCTTATATCTTTTGTGTGTTCAGTATAATGTGAGTATGTAAGTAAGTATGTGATTATAATGTATATATATATCGAAATGTTGAATGCGTTAAGAGTACTGAGTTAAACTTAATCGGCTCAGATGTAGAATTACAGTTAGAAAAGCGACGATGACTAAGTTGAGATTACTTCGTTTTGACAGGTCTCGACAGAGCGTGTAAGCTCCTGCAATTGGGTGCGAATCTCGCACAGGGCAGGACACACCACAGGACCCATCTCCAGCGACGTTTGCAGCTGAATTGCGTGGCTGTGACCGTGGTTGTGTCCCAGTGGTCCCGTGTTTGGACTCGGATGAACCGGGTGCATCATCAGCGGAGTCGATAACGCCATCATCGGCCGCAGAGGTAACGTTGGGCCTACATTGGTGCTACCGGCTTGCTTGTCGCACATCATGTGATCGTAATCAATGTTGCTATTGGAACCGGCCAGAACTGCATCCTGAGATCTACTGCAAGACACCAAACGACATCATTTCAACATCGAATTCCTCCCACAGTATCAAAGATATAGCTGCCTAAAAAATGCCCACCGTAGAACTAGTCATACTTAACACATTCGTTAAGTTTCGTTGAAATTGGGTGATTAGTTTGGCTAAAATAAAATCTTAAAGTTTGAAGAAAATTCGAGGAATTCTGCTTTGCTCTTCAGACTGTACAGTGCTCTCGACCTTGTTACAGTATGCAAATGCAATTGCGGAATCGTATTAACGGTAATCTTGTACTTAGACTTAATCCGGACGTACCGAGAACGTGAGATAACCACATTTGTGGGTTTACATGTAAACGATAGTGTCGATCCTGTGTTTATCCCTACAGATGTGACCAAACTAAATGTAATACCAATCTTTTTTGGGGCTAATCCTCTGATCTTGAAGGTTAAAGTGTAGTATATTCAAACTGGTAAGCTCACCTTCTATCATGAACCACACGCCTGGTCTCTCTACTGCTGGTGGACGAGTCATCATCGTGCCAGTCGGCAGCTTGCAGCACCCGGGCTAGAACATCCGACGGTCGGCCATTGTGACTAATCCAGTGGGCTCTCTTCGGTGGTCGGTGTAACGAAGACGTTCCACCGGGACCATCGCTGAGTGCAGCTCTGGAGGAAGCCCTCAAAGCCGATGCTGAAGCAAACTCGACTTCGTCGTCATCTCGGCTGGCTATTCCGGTCGACGGTAGGGTAGCGAACCTTCCGGACGTGTACGAACTGAGGTTCTCGTAGTCGGAAATGGCCGACGACTCGCTGTGTGGCTTGGTCGTCGTGGAAGTCGATGTAACAGGGGAGAATGGCCGGAACGTGGTCAAGTGAACCGTGCCCGTTTCTGCATGCCACGCAGCACCTGATCGGCCGCCGCCGGTTGATACCGATGTGATGGTCCCCGGTAACCCACCGTGACTAGCACTTGTTTGTGTAAAGATAAAAACAACTTTCATAACGATCGGTTTCAACATGAGTTCAACACCAAATCATTACCCGCTGATTGCGTACTTATGTGTTGCATATAGAATGTTATTGTTGTATTTTTATGTTGTTATTACGAATGATTGTTGCAAGTTAATGCGGACAGATTGCCATGCGTTTTATTGGTTTAGCTTAAAGTGAAGTTGAGTTCAAGTTTAAGTTATATATAGCCTTAGGGTAGGGTCACGTGACTATGACGTCATAATGCATAAGCCCGATCTGCTAATAGAGATGCCGAGCCACTCGACTCGACTCATGATTTCGCAAGTCGACGAATTCGACTTGGGATTTGACTCAGCTAATCGACTTCAACTAATTGACTCAAACTCGACTCGACTTTGGCCCGCGTGTCATCGACTTTGACGCGAGTCGACTTGAAAGACCCAGAAAACCGCTAAGCAAATTACCTGTGACTTCGTGACGAGTCGGAATCGGAATCGGGGCACCTCCGCATGTGAGGATTGGAAGAGGAGCCAGTGGACGAATTCGCAGTTGGTAAGAGCCAAGTCATGCAACACCCAGCGTGTCGTGTTTCGCGCAAGTTGCTTTTCCCTTTGCTGTCCGAGTCGTGGTTATCGAAGACTTGATGTTGTAGGTTTACTTTGAAACCGGCAGCCACGAGCTGGGGTCCCTGCGTATTGAACACGATCCAATAGGCGCCGTCGATACGCGCCGAGTACTCGTCTCGACACCCTTGGCAGGTGCGCTGGTGCTGCGAGTGCGGCGCTACAACGCGACGTGGGATCCGCGTTACAACACCGAGGCGCTTGAGTCGTTTGGCGAGTCGCGCGTAACGACGCAGCCGTTTCTGTCTGCGGCGCTGGACTCGGGGACTCGAACCCACGACTGCAGCGCCACTAACGCCGGCTGCTCTCGGCTTCACAGTGGAAGTCTTTTCCCCACGTCGTATAAAAGATTAAACAAATTTGAATAGATGGCTAAAAATGCAAGTTAAGATTGAATCTGATCAACCAACGAAGAGATCATAAAAACCTATCCCTTGTTGTAAATACAGTTAAATATTCAAAGATCACATCTATAGACGTACTTTTAAGATAACGGGGCTGCAGCAAGGATTCCCAGCAGATTCTCCAGAAGCAGCAAACCAATTGTAGTCCGTCCCCTTAGCATTGGGTTAGGTTAGCTCGTAGGGTGCGAGTGTCATCGAATAAAGAAGCTCAGGGCGTTCACCTAAACTGCTACAAAGGAAACAACATGTGGATCAATGACAAGTTCCATTTATCTTCCAAAGTTCGCGAGTCTTATAACTTTGTTAACCTGCGCTATAATATACTCATTTAGCCACAGGAGGTAAGTAATTTAATGTATCTTAAACACATACAATTGTTAGATAAAATACGTCTAATCTAGTAATATCCTTTGGGTTAGTAAGGATTAAGCTGAGAGGAAAGGCAAGAGGTGAGTTTTTCAGTTACTAAAACAATGTAGGAATGTAGAAGCAAAAGCAGTGCAGTATAACTATCTTCATCTTGTACACGTTCATGCCACATGCAATAGTTGTAGTCTTGGAGGGTAACATCGCATGCTGTCAGCATTCTATTGACGTTTGGCGTGCTGCCCCTGTTACCTTTGAGAGCTATAAACAAATGCTGCAACTTTTACCCCACCCCTTTGGTGGGTGTATTATCGACTTTCAGTTTAGACTTGCAACAACAAGATTCGGGTAGCTGTTCACCGTTAACATTTCTCAGTTTGAAAATCAGACCGGATTGAAGTAACGCTGACAGTGAAGGTTATGTTTGCATTGGGTTGTTTATGATGTGACGCAATCGATTACTGTTGTCTTGTAACAGTGAATGAATCCTCGTACATTAGAAACTTTGAAAGAGAAAAGAACATGAAACCATTTTCCACTTGTCGGTTTGTAAGAGTTTCAGTTTCTGTGTTGGGAAGGAATGAGGGGGTCTTGTGTGCACACGTCTAACATGCATGAGTGTTTATACTTAAATTACTGCATAGAGTGCTGGCCGTATGCAAGTTTTACGGCAGCGTGTAGCAAACACGGATTGTATTGATTTTGTGTCGGCCCCGTTCTATGTCTGCTAGAAAAGAGTTACACGTCCTCGCCATGCCGTATGTATTTACCGTTTCTTATCGTCGAGTGTTTTTGAAAAGCACGTCGTGTGCTGGGCTACACAAAAATTGATCATCGCCGCGCTAAATAACCGAGTCTCGTTGACGACTGGTTATCAACGACATAGCGTACTTGAAACTATCTATCGAACTGTCTGACTATCTTATCAGTTTGTCTATCTGTCTGTCTAACTGCTTATCTTATCTATCTATCTATCTATCTATCTATCTATCTGTCTATCTATCTATCTATCTATCTATCTATCTATCTATCTATCTGTCTATCTATCTATCTATCTATCTATCTATCTATCTATCTATCTATCTATCTATCTATCTATCTATCTATCTATCTTTCTATCTATCTATCTTTCTATCTATCTGTCTATCTATCTATCTAACCTATCTATCTATCTACCTATCTATCTATCTATCCACCTATCTACCTGTCTATCTATCCATCGATCTTTCAATCTGTCAATCTTTCTATGTATCTATCTCTATATATCTATATATATCCGTTTATCTATGTATCGTCTATCTATTTATTCATCCATCTATCTATTCATCTACATACCTATCTATCTTTCTTTATCTACCTGTCTACTTGTCTATCTGTCTATCTGTCTATCTGTCTATCTGTCTATCTATTTATCTATCTAACTATTTATTTATTCATGTATTTATCTATCTATACATTTCTATAATTTTCTCTCTATTTGTATCTATGATATCGATCTATCTGTCTATATCTATCGTTCTATCTATGTATATCTTCAAACACACGACTGTCATTAGGGGCACTAAAACTCAAGTGGTATGTGTGTGTATACAATAAATGAAACAAGTAACCACAGCATGTTGCAAAAACACGACACTCAAAAAAATACGACAAGAGATCATGCTTAACTAAAAAAGGTGGCGGTGGTGGTGGGGGGTACAATCATACCTGTCTGTTTTTCTGGCGTTGCACCCATGTTGTCAAGATTTACGGCCTCTTTACAGGTATATATTTGCAAGCCCTTTGGTCTGACACGGCTGCGATTACCAGCTGCTCGATTCAAACGTCTCCTACCTAAACAACGAGAATTTATGATTCCCTCTTGCGCGCGATTCCCCTGTATAACCGTCAACCACCTGATTCGTTCAGCAGAATTACACACAAAAACCCGTGATTGGCTATACGAAGAGCTACTTTGCATTGGTAAACAAGTATCGCTATCAACGACCACGTACTTGCAACTATCTATCTTATCAATCTACCTATCTATCTGTCTATCTATCTATCTAACTAACTATTTGTCCAACTGTTGACTCTTCGACTGTGAAGATCACTTAATTTGAATGAGATTTTGTGGGCCATCACGTATACTGAAGAAGGACGTGTAGACAGACTGGAATAAAAGTTATGTGCCTTTCGGATACAAGGAAGCATGTGATCGATGATGCAGTCGGTGGCCGGGGGATGGAGGAAAAATGCAATGCTGTCTGATTCTGCCAGCTTTCTATCTATACCCAAAGCTTCGCGCTTCAACAACCAATGTCGAATATACAATGTTGACATTATTTGCAGATCCATCCGCGAACTGTTCTGTGTAGACGTACAGACAGACTCCTTTGTATATAGCACGAAAGAGTTGCCCGGGTTACTGGCTTCCCCGTGAATTTCACTTGTATAATAGAGAAGACTGCAATGAACAGCTTAGATTCTATTAATATGATACCCTCCACGTAATTTCTGTAACCGTGGTTCTATCTAGTTTCCAGATTAGTAAACGATGAATTATCCTATTGGCTTGCATTAACTTAACTTACATTAAACAGAGTCATTATGTACAGTACTATGGTAACTATACAAGTACTTTATACTTCTTACTGTAGTAAGTACTTCAGTAACAGCATGATATAGTAGTATTTCAGTAGGTGTACAAGTACTATATACTTATAGTAATAATTAACAGTTTATGGTAATGTAGTGTCTAGGATATCGATAGAGTGATCTATGTCGTAGTGATGCCCAAGCTATAGGAAGTAAAGAACTAAATGTTTTGTTAATTCACGTAATTAGTAGTTCACCTACTATTTTGTGCACTTGGGTAAATAAGCATGGGTGTCATAGTGTTAATCACAATGCTATATTAACAAAGGATTGGTCTGTTTATCTATCTGTCTATCTTATCCATCTATCTATCTATCTCCTTATATCTGTCTACCTATCTATCTATCTATCTAATGTCTGTCTTATCTGTCTATCTGCCTATCTATCTATCTGTCTATCTGTCTATCTATCTATCTGTCTATCTGTCTGTCTATCTACCTATCTATCTATCTGTCTAACATCGGCAACATCGGCCGGTTCAGAATTGCGGATAATGAGATCTCCATTGTCCCTCAAGAACAGCCTGTAGGAAAGCAAGAATGATTGTTTCAAGAAATGAATAAAGTCCTATCCATGTATTCTTTCTATCTATCTATCTATCTATCTAGCTGCCTATCTATCTATCTATCTAATTCAAATCAATGACATTGTAATAGCCATATGAGTACCTTATAATGCTGATTCATATTTTAGTTAATCACTACAAATATTAATAATTAGTAACTAACCTACAGCAATCGCACTCTTTACCTTAATAAACCATATAACTTAATTAAATTCGCATGAACATATCTTATATGTTTAGTCAGAACGTTTGCCACCTAATAACCTCACAAGTAGCCGAACTTTCTCTTTTACCATCACAGAGACCCTATAAACTCCATCAAAGCAAATTAATTAAAAGTCAGCCTCTTCTTTCTACTCTCTGTCTATCTGCTCTGGCGGTGAAGAGGAACAGAAGTTATTAATTTTTACGACACCGCCGCGTCTTTTTATTGGGAAAATCGACTGCCCGGTTAATTTACGAGATAACTATTTCCAGAAGCTTTTTTAAAAAAAATAAATAAATAAATAACAATTAAAAAATAAAATTAGAAATACTAAGTAACGAATAAAATTAGCATTCAACATGACAATTTAAATCATTTAACAAAAAAAAAACACGTATGGAAAATAAAATAGTGCAGAGGTTGTGTTTGCCCATAGCGAGAAGGAAGGCTTCAAATATGGCGCTTGACATAAATACATACAAAACGGTACCCTAGCGTCTAGAAGCCAATTGAGTTGACTTTTTCTCGTCTTATCTGGTTTCTTGAACGACTGCGCCGTCCAATTTGCTGCGACAAGTAACTTTATCAAGCCAATAAAAAAGGGGGGCTCACACAAACTATAGGCTTTTCGCACAAGCTGGCGATTCTCTGCACATCTACTTCTCACTGTATGTGTGCGTCTCTTTGCAACCTTTATGTCGAGAACCTAGAGAGATAGCCCCAGTGCCAAAAAAGCAGCGGGTTTTGTCCATAGACCACTGAATCGCATGCTTTTTTACTGCTTAGTCGTGTACTGAATCCGATGTCAGCCCGGTGAAAGGTATACTGAAACCTGAATACTATTTATCTATCTAACCATATGTTTATTATCTATCTATCTGTCTATCTATCTTATATTATATCTTATATCGTTTATTTGTCTATCTATCTCTCTATCTATCCATCTATCTATTTATCTTTCCGTATCCATACGTCTGTCTATCTATCTATCTATCTATCGTGTCCGTCTACGTCCGTCGTATCGTATACGTCTGTCTATGTATCTCCCTGTCTATTTGTCTATCCAACTATCTACATCCATCCGTCCATCTACTTATCTATCTATCTATCTATCTATCTATTTATCCATCTATCTATCTATCTATCTGTCTATCTATCTGTCTATCTATCTATCTATCTATCTGTCGGTCCATCTTTCTATCTGTACCTCATCCATCTCATCTATGTCTATAGATATCATCTATATCTCTGTTTATCTGTCTATCTCTCTGTTTATCTATCTATCTATCTCTCTACCTGTCTGTGTATCTCCCTGTCTATATGTCTATATGTCTATCTCTCTATCCAACTATCTACATCCATCCGTCAATCTACATATCTATCAATTTGTCCATCTATCCATCTATATCTACCTATCCATCATCTCCCTAACTATCTATCTATCTCTCTATAAATCGATCTATCTATCCATCTGTCAAGTTATACTCATAACTGATACATAAGAGTATAGGGACGTGTATAGCAGAATTCCGAATCCCGTCTGTCAATTCTCCATGCGCGGATGATATACCCAAGAATATAATCTAATAAGTTTTGATGCAAGCCGAGAACTGGTTTGAAATGACAACGTGCGATGCCCTGGTCTTTGTCGAAATGAGAGAAAAGCCAGCCAAAGTGTTCAATTAGTGTAAAATATGGCTGGTGTGGCGAGTTGCACCAGCAGCGCAGCCGTACTTTTTTTGCTTGGTCCTCTGTTTTCCACGTCTATACATCTTGCTCTGGAAATACATCGCGATTACTTCACACCGACTCCCTTTTAACGAGGAAAAAACGCGCAAAAAATCCCGTGGAAAATGAGACATAAAGAAACCAAAAAAGCAGCTGTTTGTCACTTTCTATTTGTCTTGATAGCTGAACGGCTATAAACGAGAAAACTATCCCGATCAATCGAGTTTTTTATTCACTGGGAGATTCGACTCGTTTTAGCTTCATTTTTAACTATTATTATGGTTTCAACNCTGCAACACAAAACTTTAGTTTGCAGCTTTCTAATTGATGCTGTTCCCTAATTGAAGTACCCGTACAGACCACAGCTTTCCAAGTATCTATACCACAGCTCGCGACTGTCATTAATCATGCAGGGGTCGAAGATATACGCGCGTTACAACAAAGATGGTGGTGCAAACTTACCCGGCTGTCGATGGGTTGTTCGAAAGACTGTGTCGAAAAGTTAGGAAACGTGTGATCGAGATGTGAGAAATGAGAATCAGGGTTGTGGAACACTGTATGGTGTGTAGCGGAGCTGATGTGTAGCAGTCCAACTGCTGCTTTCCAAGGCAAGAAACAAATTGGTGAGGTTGCTGTCGATAGTTTCACAGGTCACGTACGTGTGTGCTAGGGCCAATGCTGTTGCAGCTCTCGGGCGCTTGCAGCGAAAATCAATAGCGACCTTCCTGTTCGCAAAGCCAGCATGCTTCTCGGGCTTCCTCGGCGCACGCGTCTCTCCCGTGCTTCTTGCACACCCTTCTTTCCTACCAGCTCAGACCCAAGTTGACCAAAACTATGAGCTTCTCTATACTCTATTCACTAGATAGATAGATAGAGGGATGGATAGATGGGTGGATAGATAGATGGATAGATTTGTGGTTACATGGGTATGATATTACTGAGTTCTAGCATTAGTATGCTCATGCTATTTTAGCCAAATGCATAGAATAGGTAAACTACTAGGTTATTTGGAACGGGAGATGTCGAATTACTATTCTGTCATCTTTGCAGCACTTTTAGGGAAATGGTAATCAAGATGGCAAAACATGGATTTGACGGCAATGACGTAAAGTGTTTAGACAGCCTCCTTGATTACGAATGAGAAAACACTTCAGAACTTATCGATTCTGAAGCACTACAGCGATTCTCCGAACGAATGAATCGATGAACTGCGATAAATCCTGTCGATATATTTGTCCTGTTTGGTTAGGTGGATAGATAGTTAAATACATAGATGGATAGATGTATAGATAGATGGATAGATAGATGGACAGATGGATGGATGGATGGATGGATGGATGGATGGATGGATGGATCGATGGATGGATCGATAGTTAGACAGATAGATAGACAGATTTTACAGATATGTCGATAGATAGATCGATAGATAGGTTGATAGATGTATGGATGGATGGATGGATGGATGGATAGTTAGATATGTAGGTAGATAGATAGATAGACAGATAGATATGTATATAGATATGCCGATAGATATGCCGATAGATAGATCGATAGATAGATCGATAGATAGGTTGATAGATAGATAGATAGATACTCTGACAGCCATGACGTATAAAGTATTTAGTCAGCCCCGTTGATTATAAATCAGAAACCATTTTGAAACTCATTGGATTTTGAACCAAACCACGCCGTGCCTTTACACCGGATGAATGTCGATGCACCATTTCGCCTCTTTTATTCGAGTCGACTATGAGATTCATGTGTTTCGTGTCATTGCGACACAAAAAACCGGCGATATCATGTCGAAAGAGTAAAACGAAGAGGACGAATTTGATCACGTCGTGATTACTGGCGACCCCCATTGGCTGCATGCAGGAACTCTATATATATGGGAGGAAGATAGTGTGGGATTTTATTGCCCTGACGTCACTGCTGCTCTAAAATACGTGTCGTATAACTCTCCATCAGCGCCATAAAGCTTTTTGTTTCCTCTCGCAGTGTCTCTCCATTCCCGTCGCCATGTTAAATAATATCGATAAATAAACAAAGTGTGCAAACAGTAGACCCTGTCCCTTGGTCAATGTACTGTTTTAAGACAATCAACTCGCTGTATAACAGAGATAATTCCCTTTTATATCCCTCTGTGTTTGAAGCCCGTGTCCATTACGTTTGCCGGGAGTCCTTCACAACATGTACTCATTCTCTTCCATGGATAAGGAAGTGAATCGTAAACGGCTAATAACACCTTTCTAAGAACTCGTCCACCGGATTGTTAAGGAGCGTTTAGAAGCGCTGTTACATGACGTAGGAGAAGCTGTAAATTTTGCTCAGATATTTCAATTAACATCAAAGTTTTTTTAATTTCTTTCGTTACTAATTACAGTGACTATTGATATTCTCCAAGTAACTGCAGCTGTATTGCAATTTAGCGTCGAGTTGAAGTACAGGCAGGTGCCATCTGGTTGTCGCTCAGACAACTTGCAACTGAAACTTGATACTTTGACAATTATTGTTTACACCGGATTTTGATAAGTTTCTTCATCTAAACTTAACTTTAATTTCACACGTTATAATGTTATGTTCTTCTGATGGTTATTGTCGCTTTAACCTGCCAGTGAATCAACTGCCACTAATCACGTGACTGTGACGTCATCAATTCATCTAATAATCATGTTTTTTTATAACGCTCGTTATAACTTGACGAGAGTATTGTGGAGAATTATATTCCGAGTCGTACAGTTGAGAATCGTGAATTTGAAAGATTGTGCCAATTACGACAACTTTTACTCTGCTCCATCTTACAACCCATTTGCCTCACACTTGAGCGTAAACTTCTTCAATTCTTATACACTCACAGAATAAAAGACATGTTCCGTTAGTCTTATATAGGTTTTTCTCCTATTTCCAAGATAATACTGGATGTCAGTAAACAAAAAACAGAGGAGAAAGAAGCTATAAGGGAGAAAAGCGCAGAACACAATGGGCCAGAGGTAAAGAAAGT
>JAIQCU010002285.1:0-13084 GCA_022114935.1 Leptestheria dahalacensis
CGCCACCGCCAGCGGGCTCAGCGAGCTCCAAAAGTGCAGCGAGGTGGCGTGGCTGTGCGGATGGGGCAGCGGAGTCGGCAGCGGCATGAACGGCGAAGGGTAGTTGGGGAAAAGACTCGGCGACGGTAGAGGACCCGGAAAGTTGTTCATGAACGGCGTCTGGAGCGACGGCGAGTGCGGTGGTTTGTTGGATGCAGTGCTGTTGGTCGGAAGAGAAGGCGACGAGGAAGGAGCCGGAGACGTCAGAGTCGACGGTGAGAGGGAAGAGCACGGTGATGACGAGCTTAGCGGGCTCAGTGTCGATGCGTTATTCCGGAACAGGGCCAGAGTGGCGTCCGGATGCAGGGCAAGAGGCCGCGGTTTCGGCTTGGCCTTGGGCCGGCTCGGTCGACACTGATCCGAATCCTACATCAAAACAGTCACTCGGTTAGAAAAATCGCTAAGAACCTAATCTAAACCAATCTATCAATGATCAATGAAGCCGTTCCCAGCTGCGGCCAACGGCCGGTCATACACGCATTATAACAAGAATCAAATCATAATAATAATTATTATAATAACCAGATTTTACTANGTTTATTTTAAGGAATGTACACACATGATTTTTCCAGGAATTATTAATCTGCGATTGAACGGGCGGGTTTCAGCGAGCTTATCAGACACCAATGGTCGATGCAACCAATACTACCAACAACAACAAAAAACATTAAGCAGAGAAACTATTTTCCATACTCATTTATATAACTCGCCGTCAGCTGCGCGTTTCGGCACTTTTGCATGTTTTTACCCTAATCAGTGTGCTATCAAATCCAATTTAGCACATACTATACAACCATTCAGTAGGGAAAGACGAACTGTTATTATGCAACGAAGGATTTTCAGATCTTGATATCTCAAACTAGTTTCTTCTTTTCAGGGTGAAATTAATATTAAAAATGACTAATTACCTGATTATTGTCTTTTATCGTTGTGCTCGGAGGCGGAAGACAAGTGCTCTTCATGCTAAGGTCAGTCGCTTCCAGCTGTTCGCTCTTGACTTTCTTGTTCATCTCCAAATCGCTAGCCTCTTCGTCCCTGGTTCTCTTTTTCCTGTCGTCAGCCACAGCGGAGCTGAGATTGAGCGGGGTCAGCGAGTCCCTTTCTTCGGTCTGCGGTCCTTCTCTGGCGGGGGACTCTCGCTTGATATTAGCCACGTCTTTCGTGTCCTGGTGCTGTTTGTTGCTGTGGCTCAGATTTAGACCCGAATTCTGAGCGACGGGGAAAGATCCCGCGGAAGACACAGCCGGGCCGTTGTTGTTGTTGAAACCCGCACTCAAACCTGCGGGACGAATCAGACCTGGAACCTCCCCGGCCGACATGGGATACCCGAGACCTGCTGTAAAAATTAACATCCCGATTAGTTAGATTTAATATACGGTTGTTGATACAGAAAGTTGATGGTAACCGTTGTAGACCGAATATGTACAGCGATAATGAAAGCTCACCTAATCGCGCGATAGACTGCATCCCATTGATGTAAAGAGCGGGGAAGCCAAGATGATGGGAACCAAGCATGGCCTGCGAGGTTGCGGATTTCTCTGCAAATTTTTCGCGCGTGACAAACTCTTCCTCTTCTTCTTTCCGCTCCGTTTTCACGTTCACTGGCGTCTGTTGCAGCGAGGCGGAAGTGTACGATAACCTCTCGGGTTTCATAACGTCGGGATACGAAACGAATCTGCGGGGGAAAATTCACCAAGTCAACATTTAAACAGAAACCGGAATAAACTGAGAATTTACCTGTACACAAATTTTTGTCCCATGACTTTACGTATAATATTCTTGTCGTAGTAGTATCGCAAGGCTCGACTCAGTTTGTCGTAGTTCATGTTGGCCTTGTTCTTGCGCTGTCCCCAAAGACGGGCCACGGCCTCAGCGTCCAATAGCTTGAACTCGCCCTCTTCCCCAGTCCATGTGATCAAATGCGAGTGTTTGGTGCCACTTAACAGTAATTCTAACAGAAACTGCCATAACGTTACACTAGAGTCTCCCGTAACACTGCCACTCGAAACAGACAGAGGGTCAATTGATGTCGACTGATTCATGGTACCGGGTCGGCCAGAGAAACCTGCAGAAAAGAACGAGTTTAACAAATTGATGAACAGGAAAACAGATCGTGAGGCTCAGTAAAACAACACCGAAGACGTGCGAGACCAGCACTCTGGCCTTCGAGTCTGCGAAGACGCGTGATACACCCTGTGTAGAACACGGTTCACTCGCCAATGAGTTGCACTGTGTAAATGCTAATACAGTGGCTGTGTTACTTCAATTGATCTTCATTTCCAGCCATGTGGGGTGCATACACACGCTCAAATTGGCCCAACAGCCAACTTCCTGTCACATCACACAGGAAAAGCTTGTATAACAGTTTAAAAGGCAAGACTTCTTACATCCGGCGCTTTTAATCAACATCAAGTCCAAAAGCAGCAACACAATGGTCGGGAAAAGTAACACGGGATCTTGGTCTTACCTAGAAGAGCGTCGCCCGTCGCGGCATCTTCGTCGTCCAAGTCATCCACTCTCATTTCACTACCCCCACGGAAAAGGCTATTTGAGAAAACAGAAAAGACAAACTCGTGACTTTAACAGGACAATTCATCAAAGCATATGTTTTTCACTGAATTAAGACAACGACTTGTGCGGCCATACGAAAACTCATAAGCAGGGGGGAAGGATATATACATACATAGCAACAGTTAAAACTAGACGGGGATTCTTCTGTAAACAACACTTGAAAACTGAGACAATATGCTTTTTCTGAACGCTGTCGAATATGTACTAAACCAGCCTTACCTGCTTCTGTGCGCGGTTTCTTATCACCCGATTGTTAGGAAAAACAAAAGAGAAAAAGGATGATACCCAAACGGAAACAGTTGAGATTTTTTGGTGTCTCTTAATGCTTTTATGACACCTGCTTGCGTCGCCTAAACTGTAGCTGGCCACCTAGCGGTCAAAATTGGAACTAAAATAAAATATGACGTCTTTGCCGGTTGATTATAATCGTATATTGAAATACCAGAGGTTGTTTTCCCTTACTCTTGGTGGTTGGTGTAAACCAGAGAATAACAGATGACCGGATTCATTAAACCGTTAAAAATTATAACAATTTCAAAGGCACACAGTATATGGCACTTTTGGTTTGTTCGGCCCCCGATGCCAATCACCAGGTTGCGTTCAATATTCAACGGTTACACATTTGGTCTTCAAGTACTCGTTCAGAGCTTCTTCACCTGTACGGAATCAAAAAAACCAAAATGTAATTAACCTTGGATGTCAAGAAATTTTTAGAATCTTTTAGTTTTGAGGATAGTTTTACGCCTGGTACGGGCCAACATACCGAGGTCTTTGCCGAATCCCGACTGCTTGAACCCTCCGAAGGGAGCTGCGACATCCGTTTTGTTGTATGTGTTAACGAAAACCGTTCCGGCTTGAAGTTTCTCCGTCACGTACAGAGCTTTGCTCAAGTCTCGGGTCATCACACCAGAGGCGAGTGCATATTCTGTGTTGTTGGCTCGGCGCAGGACAGTGTCGACGTCCCTGTGTGTTAAAAAAGAAATATGGAACCAATACAAATAAAACACTAAGGATTAAAGCTAGCAAGAATGGCCAGACTGGAAAGAATTTGATAAATGAAATTTCATAAAGTAACAGGAACATAAATTGTTGTAATTTATTTTAAAATTTGAAAATTATCCCCTAAGTATTCAATATTATTTTTTAATAAAAAAGTATGTCAAAATTTTGATTCAAGTGATGTCGAGTACACACACCCGTCTTCGAAAACAGAAATGATCATAACAGGTCCGAAAGACTCTTCCTTGGCGATGTACATCTGGTCCTCGACATTGGTAAAGACGGTCGGTAGGAAGAAAAAGCCAGGACGGTCTGCTCTCTTGCCTCCCGTGACCAGGGTGGCTCCTTCAGCGACACCTTTCTCGCAGTACTCGACCAGCTTGTCCATGTGCGCTTTGTGGTTCTGCGGGCCGTGCTGCGTGCCGCGGTCCAACGGATCCCCGATGAGCTGCAAAATTTGGACAGGAAATGTAAAAGTCAAGAACGCACGACAATTATTTTTTTTAACTTACCATTTTGTCGACCTCCGCCACTACTCGCTTGACGAACTCGTTGTGGATGGACCGCTCGACGAAGAGCCTCCCCGCTGCGATGCAGTTCTCGCCCTTGTTGAAAAATACGCTGCTCATACCCTGTTTGTAAAAATAAAATTCAATAACATCAATTACATCATTCCGTATCACTGAATTAAAATTACGTCATTATATTATCATACTAAGAATGATTAACTACTCGTTATTACAGTATTACATATTATAATGGAATAGTAATTAAATATTACATAATGCATCGTCTATAATACCATACACGTCAATTATCAATTATACATTTTATAAAACATCAGATTATTATTTTAATAACTTTAGTTAAATATTTGTTATTTATTGTCTGTTAATTTTTAATGATTATTTTTTTTACATTATCGTATTACGAGTTATGAAAAATTAGGTAACTATATCGATTATATATTACGCCATAAACGAATATCAAGGAATTCAATTTACCAATCTGACGGCCTTGTCCAGGTCGCAGTCGGAGAAGATGATGAACGGCGACTTGCCTCCCAACTCGAGCGAGACTTTCTTTAGATTGGAGACGGCACAGGCCTTCATGACGATTTTGCCCGTGTCGGTGCTTCCGGTGAAGCCCAGCTTGCGGACGGTCGGGTGCTCCGCCAGAGCCTGTCCGATTACACTCCCTGATACCAAAAGGAGGATTTTTAAAATGATCAAATTAAGCAAATGAGTAAATACATAAATAAATAATTGATAAACAAATAATTAAACACATAACTAATAAATCATTAATTAAATGAAATATTTTTGTCTGACCTTTTTCAAAATTCCCTTTATTCTCAGAGTTAATAATTTTATTTTTAATATAACAATTTGGGTAGAATAACGTTTCGTATAAATGTGATATTTACTTCGTATTTTACAGAAATTTCTAAAAAGAAATTAACTCGATTTTTAAAAAACTCTTTAAACTTATTTTTTTAATTTTTATTGTAAGAGTTACTTATATTTTTGGTTTAGAAAATTGCTAAATTACCAATTTGGACAAGATCAAATTAACTTACATTTCTAATTTTGAAATTTACGGGGGAAAAATATATATATATGCAGTCAAAGTACGAAATTAACCTTTGCCCGTGACAATGTTGATAACTCCCGGCGGAATTCCGGCTTTCACAGAGAGTTCAGCGAATTTCAAAGCCGTCAGAGGGCAGACTTCGGCCGGTTTGTGGACGACGGTATTTCCAGCCGCCAAACAGGCGGCCATCTTCCAGGACAGCATCATCAGCGGATAGTTCCAGGGTGTTACCAGGCCACAGACTCTGTACATCCAGCGGATGGGATTTTACTATATTCAGTTTCTTTCCTTCTTCTTAAAATCCTAATTTAAAAAAAAGGGCGGGAAAAAATTAAACTTAAAAAAATACCCGATTGGTTCTCTCCTGGTAAACGTCAGATTCCTATTGGGTCTGGCGTTATTGACGGGGATTGTCGAGCCGTGGATCTTATCGCACCATCCGGCAAAGTAGCGCCAAGTCTCGATGGACATTCCGACGTGCGTCTTCAGGGCCAGTGTGTAGACGGCGCCGGAATCGATGGCTTCCAGCGTGGCTAGTTCCTCCTTGTGCTCCTCCATCAGGTCAGCAAGCCTACGTTTGAATCACGTTCATTAGATAAAATATAATAGAATTAACTATAATACAGTGATTAAAACAAAAATTAAATAACCTAAATACAGTGTATTCAATTTCATATTCAATTTATTGTATGATCTAATATATCTTCAGAAATAGTACTTGAAGAGAAGGCGTCCACGATCCCTGGCATTCATTTTACCCCATTCTCCCTCCTCAAATGCCTTCCTGGCCGCCTCGACGGCCATATTGACGTCCTCGACGCCTCCACTAGCGACCTGAGCAACACAAGAAACAACTGATCAACTGATGGAATCCATTACTACTGATAATAGCAACACGTGAAAAAACTAACATTTTATTATTATTCAATCGTTTTTAGTCGTCAGTTGGTTGTACTCCTTGTTTATCATAGATAGTTGAAAACGTTAATTTTAATTCAACAAATAAAGTTTCGTCCCATTAAATTAAGACAGGTAACTGGAACTCAATTAAGTTAATCAATATAGAGTTTAGAAAATTGATATTTACATGGCAGATGATAGTTTCGTCTGTGGGGTTCACGATCGCCGTAGTCCTACCCGTGACGCTATCGACAAACTTGCCGTTGACGAACATCTGCCGAGGGAATCTCAGTTCTAAACCGTTGGCCTGGACAATCACCGGGTCGTACCTGACTTCCTTCTCACCGGAACCGGAGCCTCCGCGCAACTTGGCAACAACGCACTGGACGAAATCATCGAATTTAGTCGCCATGAAGACATCCTCATTCTGGAGAGAGACTCCAATCTTGTCCTTGAGCTCTTCCACTAACCTGTGAGACAGCCAAACAATTAATTTAATAATAAATCGATCTAATTTTAATTACAGTTAAACGTTTCAGTTCATAAAATATATATATCACATTATACGATTGCGATTTATATTTGAAATGAAATTAATATCAATTAATACCGAACTACATCCATGGAACCGGCTCCTGCGGCGAAAAAATCCACCTGATCGTCGACTTCGATGCTGAGAATGGCTTTCCACACGGCGCGGACCATTTCTTTCTTAGCTTTCTCCTCTTCGGTGAATTCCAGTCTCTCGCCGGAATCGCCGCTGGTTTCGCGTCCCAAACTGGCAGCTTTCATGATTTTCCCCGCGACGTTTACACGCTGGATATTGACCTAACAGAGGCCAAAAAAAGAAAGAAAAGTTAGATTTTGATTCGTCATGACTACTATATAAAGTCTAATGACATTGCTAGTTATTAAAATAACGTTATGTTACCCACTGGCCAACAAGTAAATAAAACAGCGATCACCAAATCAGAAATTTCACCTTTTCCAAACTAAATTCAATACTGACCACCAAAATACTGGACCAATACCCAATAAACCAGAGATTCTATTGTAATTAAAATTAAGCTCAATCGATAGCCATTGGACATCGAAATGCTGAACCAGCATCACTAAATCAGAAAATAATTTCATTCAAATTAAAATCAGATTACCACCGGTCATCGAAATACTGAAGCAGAAATTAGAATCAATCATATGAAATACCCTTTGGCCATCGAAGTCTGGTAATCAATAGACTAGGAATTAAAAACCCATTTCACTTTAATGCAGTGGTATCAAATACCCAATGGCCATCAGACAATCTTAATTAGTGTCACTAAACTAGAATATAAAAATTCATTCAAACGAAACCAGTAACATTATTTACCCATTGGTCATCGACACATTTAGATAAAACCACAATAGACTTGGAAATTAATTATAGTAAAATACCCATTGGCCATCGGCTCCCGGTAACAGTATTCCATTATCCCAAACAATGCCATTCCTTTGGCTGCCTTGGAGATACAGCGTCCTCCCCGTAGGTATTTCCTTCTCCCTCCACATCTGCGACCCGTAAAACCGAACCTCCTGCCAAAGCTGGTCCCCGTTGACCGGTTCGAGAGAAACGGCTGCCCAGGCGCCGGGGGAACTGTCCAAGCCGCGGACGAAATTGTGCAGCTGCTGTCCGGTCAACGTCCATTTAACCTGCTGCAGTTCCTTCTTGTTGACTGCGGGATCGTAGCTGGCGCCCTCGGCTGGCTGCTGAACGACGGGGGCCTTGCCCAGGGCTATGAGTTCGATAGCTTCCACCTGAACGAATGAAAACAATTTAGCAAATTTTAAATTAATCAAACTAATCAAATTTAGTAAAAACCACACAAAAACCAGAGTTTATTTATTTACAGAATATAGCATATTGCAAAATATTTTTAAAAATTAAGAGCTGCTATATCCGACAAGTATAATTTTACAACTCATATTTTAATTATTAGATTAAAAAATTTAGATTTTTAAAAATATTGGAATTCAATTAAATTCTAAAATTATGAACTTAGAACTGTAATCAGGATGAATAATAATTCTTAAATTTAAAAAATAACTTAAAATGACTGATATCCTAATTAATGGTATTATATAATTTTTAAGGATACTGAAATTCAGTTGAATGCAAAAATTACTCAAATTAAAATCTAAAATGGTAAATAATAATCCTCCGTTTAACTATTAACGAAAACAGTAAAATTGCTTATAATGTCCTTACGGTAGCTTTGATACCCTCTGGGTACATGAACCTCTTGTAAAGGGAATCAAGAGTATCGTCTTCAAGGACATCGCACTCTTTCTGCAGAAGGATCGGTCCAGTGTCCAGTCCATCATCAGCCCAGAAGATAGAAAGCCCCGCTTTGGAATCGCCTTCTATCAAAGTCCTAAGATTACAGAAAATCCACGAAAGATCACAAAATTAATTATAATCATATTTGCAGATATTGCAGACGAACAAGATACAAAGTGTTAAAAATTCCACGGGACTCTCTCCGCGTACTAACATAGTACCAGGCAATGGCGTTCGCACCGCGATGTCTCGGCAGTATCGACGGATGATAGACGATGCTCTTGTGCTTGGGGAAGTCAATCACCTCCATGGGGATGAACTGCGAGCAGAACGGCAGGACGTTGAGCGTCGCGTTGACGGACCGATACTTGTCGAAAACTTCGGGAAGCACCTTGCCCTGCCGACGCCACGCCTTCAGTTTAAAGACGGGGACCTGGTCCTGCGTGGCCACCGTTGCTATAGAAACCATTACCATAATTATTCTGTACTATTTGAAACGTTAATATGGAGGTGGATATACCCAGCGGATCCTCTTTGTTTCCTTGGTCTTCGATGGTGAACACCCCAGCGATTTCGTGTCCGTTGGCCCTCACCTGCTTGTAGACTTCGGCGGCAAACATACTTTGCCCTATGATGGCAACGCGAAGAATTTCTTTAATTTCCTGCAAAACAATAAAATCAATTCATACATTTTTAAATAAGCTAAAAAGAAACAAAAACACGCAGGCAGCAAACAAACAAAAGCCAATGGAGCGGAGTATATGCAAAAGCACGTTTTCGCAGCTGGAAAAACTGATTACCATCGGACAGGGAAAAGTGGCTTTGGACCGAAATTCCGTGCCGTGGGCACTACTTAAATGAACAAGGGGCCGAGTCAAGTTCCAGTATCGGGAAGATACCCAGCGCCCAAGTCCCAGTTTTAAAATCTAGATGTTCGGAAAGAACACGAGAGATCAACAATGTTAATTTACAAAAGTTGGGAGGGAAAGACATAACGCACAGCGTCTTGGCCGAGTTGAGGACGTGTAGACGAGGGACGAGAGAGGAGGGGCGCAAATGCAAATCACTGTTGGTCGCACTACGACTAGCCTCGTCATATAAAATTCTGTACGCGGCCCACTGTCGTTAATTTATTGTGGACACTCCGGAACGATTTGGTTAACTACAGTTTCAACATGCCGGACACATTTAGAAACAGAGTCGCTACCAATCTTCCATAATGTTAATTGAGATAATCATTCGTATAACTGATAAATCGAGTCATTCATTTCAAAATTATTCAAGATGAATCAAAAGCTGTGCGGGTTTCAGTCTGGATCCTCGCTGTTTTGTTTATCCACTTATGTTTACATAGCTTAGTGGCAGCCAGCTGCCATGCCTAATACCTGGGTTCCGGTCATCTTCGGAGGTTACTGCGCAGTTAGGGATCTCTACCAAAATCAGTTCCTGTGTCCTCTTTTACTGCGATTTCCTCCCCGTTGATTTCTGTTGGCACCTGCTTCTGTAATTTTAAGGAAAACAATAAGAGTAAACGAATTATAAATGAGGAAAATGTTGTTTAAATTTCAATTGCCTTTGCGATCTGCAGTGTAGGATAAGCTGTACTGAAGGCAGTGTCGGTCTGTCAGAATACCTGACTGACCTGACTGGTGTGTAAGTTGGCCAACCTGAATAGTGTTGGTGCCAAAAGGGCTGGATATAAATAAACAATGGCGAATGTTGCGCCATCTAGTATCAAATTGCTGTACTACTCCTAAATAGTAATTTAAATAAAAAGTATAATCTCAATAAGTACATAATCTAAATATTTATAATCTAAAGTGTCATTTTGACCTGCGATTTAATGTTCATCATTATAATACTGTGTTGTATTATTATTAAATATATAGTATTTACTTCTATATTATTTATTTAGTTTTGTAATAATAAATATATATGTACTATTGTAATGTGTATATATTGTATTGTTTTACTCGATGTATGTTAATAATGTTGAATTGATGATCAATCTGCAATCAAACACTTAATATAAAGTTCCCGGTAGATAACCAATATTTCTTAATCCACAAAACATAAAAATAATTCCTCAAAGGCAAAATTTTAATTTTAGATTTATCGTCCACTTCAAAACTACTCATTAAAAATGCTGAATGTTATTCTGAAATTAGATACTGAAAATACAAATGAACAACGCGAGGCCTGCGATTTATATTTTGCGCATATATTAGAAGGTAGACTGAAATATGAAAATAAGAAACAAGAGGTTTAAGATGGTTGAAAAGAAAGATTCCTCCATTTCTTTATAAGGCCAAGCTATACGGAGTGTCCAAGGTCACGCGTTCACGGAAGAACCTGATTCCCTCCCTTCCATGGCCTACTGACAGGAAGACGTTACCTTAGGCAGACTCTAGCAATTTATAAAAGAGTTTAAAATTCAACTCATCTGCATTTCTATTTTTCTTGTTTGCCGATTCTTGCTCATGTCTTTTTTTAACTGTCTTGTTTACTTTTGAATCTCCTGATTTTTAAACTAATTTCATCATCCCGAAATACATTGGTACTTGTAAATGTAATCATTTATATCGCTAATCAGTTAGAGAAAATTCCAAAGTACTGTGTTATGTTTTTAAGTAATTGACGTAGTATTGTATGTAATTAGACTATTTTTTACATTCGATTTTTAAGTTAAGGAAATGTGAAACTTGTTGGTTTTCATAGTTTGGCTGGTGTTCTATATTTCAGGTAAGCGCATCTTGTGAATCGTTTGTCGGATTCTTCGGGGGGAGTAAAATGTTGACTTTTCCATAACAGGCCTACCAGCTAGAACAGATGGCGTTTGCGTACTATTTTCTGATAGACAGATAAACAGATAGATGGCTGGATGGATGGGTGGATCGATATATAGATAGATAGATAGATAGATAGATAGATAGATAGATAGATAGATAGATAGATAGATAGATAGACAGATAGATAGCTAGATGGACAGATAGACTGCTAGATAGATAAATAGATAGATAGATAGATAGATAGATAAATAGATAGACAGATATATTTTGCATGAAAATTAGAAAATGAGAGAACATAAAGAACGCTACAGACTATACGGAGGGCGAGTATACTCAGCGCACGCTATTTTTAACTGGCGGCGGACAAAAAGTTTATTCAAACTCGTCAAGAGCCTAAAACGTTTAAGATAGAAACAGCGGTTTAAAAGCAAGTACTAGTTCCCAGGTAGCGCCTTCTTAACAGTGCCGTGTGTAGATTTGTCAGATTTCGTGTCCAGTCCTCTTTACAGTTACAGTTTATCACATCTTGAAGATTCTATCGCTCTCAAAAAGCGCTTTGAAAAAGGGAAATATCTGAAAACGTTTGTAGTTTTTCTTTAGTATCTCATCTATATATCTCTCTATATCTCGTCTATATATATATCTATAAATAGGGAGCAAGAGACTGCTTTCCCCCTTACATGAATTGACGGTTTTTGGCACTTTTTCCAAAAGTTGTATTTTCCAAATCAAATCAAGCTAGTTTATAATGTTAGTCAACCTATGAACGCAATGCCTACCATATCAGATAAAATTAGTTTATCCCGCCATCGATTCCACAAGTACTGCTTGTGTTATAGTCCCGTCTCCACCAGTTCAAGTAAATGGTTTTCAGGATGTTCTAGACTCTCGACTTCATTATCGCCACGGTCAGTACCTGGTGAAACGGACTGGCTGAGAAGCGCCTTGAATCGTTCCGAATAACCAAAAACAGCCAAGAATCTTCCAGAATCACTCAGCCCCACAAATGTAATTAATAAAGGAACTACCCAGTTTACTCAGGATCACCAAGAATCGTTTATAATCGTTAGGGAATTATGTAGATTTCTAAAGGATTACTGCTAAGAATCAATAAGATTCAGTCACAATCGTTAGGAATTGCGCATAATCTAGGCGGTATCATACAGGGTTGCTGAGAATCACTAAGAATCATCTAGAATCACTAAAGATCATGCAGGATCAACAAGAATCTTGATGGGAATTCATCGAGAATCATTCAGAATCACTGGGGTTTATTCCTAAAGATCATGTAGAACCAAGATCATGTAAAAGAGCAGCTGGGATTCATTACAAACCGTTAAGTTTGTGCAGAATCCAGAAGGAATCATACAAAATTGCTAAGAATCATTCAGTCATTAACAATAACCAAAATTTACTCAGAATTTTAAGTCACTATGCAGTCAACAAGAATCTTCACTTGAATTCACCAAGAATCACTTAGAACCAATGAGAATCATGTAGAATAATGAAGAATCATGCAGAATCAATAAGAATCTTGATGTGAATTCACCAAGAATCTTTCAGAATCGCACAGAATCAAGAAAAGGCTTCACCTAAATTTACCAAGAATTAAAAAAAAAATCGTTGGGATTCATTCGCAATCTCTACGATTCACGAAAAGATTCATTCAGAATCGCTTATCCCCAAGGAATCATACAGACTTGCCAGAAGTCACGCAGAATCAACAAAAATCTTCCTACAAATTTACCAAGAATCACTCAGAACCAGTGAGAATCATCTAGAAACATTAAGAATCATTAAGAGTCATCCAGAACCAACAAGAGTCTTGATGTCAATTCACCGAGAATCATTCAGGATGTCTAAGAATCATGCAGAA
>JAIQCU010002286.1:0-12364 GCA_022114935.1 Leptestheria dahalacensis
CATTGCAGAAGCGCTAAGTTGTTCCAGAGGATTGCTATAAACGGAAAGTTGTATTAGCACGCGTCCTTACAGTGAAGACAAAAAACGCGACAACTCGTTTTTTGTGGAAGGGAAAACAAGCGCCCATGCGATTGAGTGAGTTTACCAAAATGACATTGATTGTGCAAATCTGGAGAGAGCCGTTGTCTGATTGACATACCCAACACGAATGACAAGATGACGGTTGTGGTATCAGAGGAGTTACGTTTAAAGTCAGTACCACCATTACGAGACCCGTACTCTGAAGTAGTACTTTCCGATTTCATTAAAAGGTGGATCCGACAGTGCCATTACGAACTGTCGCCTTTTTTCCAGAATAGCTGTGCGGAAGAGTTATGCTAGTAAAACATTCTCAGCACAAGTACTGTCTTCGGATTGCCGAAAGGTTTGAAAAAGACTAATAATTATTATTTCTGTGTATGAACATGAAAACAAATAAAATTGAAAAATTCATAATACACCAAGATTTGTTGCAATATCCCTCTTAAATTTTTTCCCTGACACCTGGCATATATTTTTGCATTAACGGTTATCATGACTGCCATTATTATATATCTTAGAATCGGTAGAGGCTAGAGGTCTTAATAAACTCCGTCTGTCACAATACTTTTGCATTATGGTAAATTGCAGTTTTGCTCTTGGAACCTTATAATATTAAACGGGATCTCGAGCTGCATGCATCCGATGTATATATGTGACGAGTTGTGCAAACTAGCGATATTACATCCTATCATGATATATTGTGATGCATTACACTAGGCAATGGTATTATCGTGATGCATTCGATGCATTACTGTACAACCCGTACTGTATTGTAATTCATTGTAACGTATGATATTGTATCGTGATATATTACAATATATTATAATACTAATACAATATATAGTGATAAATTCTTACTTGTGCTAGTACGACATTTAAATTAGTGTTCTTCCTAGTTTTAGAAAAGCTATAGTTTTTTTTTTCTTTAAAACTTTGTGGTTCTCTTGAAATAAGTGCGCAAGTGGGCCTGGCCCCATTCAGCATTGTTTGTTTACTTCTCTTTTCTAAGCGAATTAAGTTCCCGGCGTCATCTCTTTCTTTGTTTCAGTTGGTCTCTCATTCCATTTGGTTACCCAATACATGTGAATGCACATTTCTTTAAGCGTCTAGTTCTCAATATCTTCCATTCCAGAATTAACCTCTCGGGTAACATCGAAACTGAGGTAGAATTCACCCACCAGGATGAAAACATCAATCCACGTTTTAGCCATCATACATGATCCCGTTGTCAGAAATCCTTTTCCAGAAAATGGTCACTCGCACGGCACTGCAGAGAGGTCCAAGACAAGTCCAGCAACTGTGTCTGTGATACGTGCAGCAAATCTTTTACGCGCTTCAGAATCTCTTTGAGCATCGAAAGATTCACACAACAGGTTTTTAGTTGGTTTATATAATTGTAATATATCTTGTACAAATGCTTATAATACAGGTGGGACAAGCAGCCCTTTTCCCTGTAAAACATATGTGGAACCATTTCCTACCATCAGTGCTTTAAAAGAGCACGTCAGTCTTCAACATGCCTTGAAGAAGACCTGTTCGGAATGCAAAAAGGAATTCACGCAGACAGGAAATTACTGTTGTCCTATCAGGTGTCTCTCAAAAGTAGCGATTTCGTCAAAGGTAGCTTTTAGACACTTGACTGCTGGTAACTTGTCCTCGTTAATAGCGTGATTTTCGTGGATTCTTTTGCAGCCTTTAGCGATCCTCTTTGGCGTCTCAATAATTTTTTTTTTCTTTTGGACAACCCGTGAACGTTCCGGAAGGTCAAAGAAATGATGTCTAGTAAAACGAAGCGAAATAAAAGTTATGCACTGTACATTAACATAAACCACCATGGAAGAAACTGCATTAATATCTACAATAAAATTAAGATTATGCATGTAGTTTTCAAGGAAACAATAGTCACAATGACAAAACGAATATTCTGTTGAATAACGAATATATTGTGGAACGGTGAAGCAACAAGCCGTTTCGGATGGTTCAGGACACAGTAAAAAAATTCTGGTCTTTGACGTTTGATGAAGGCAAAGGTCCATACATGATTTTTTCAACTGCGACTGAGCCTGAATCACTGTCATCCAATAGTCTACCAGTACTGTCGCCTCCACTCGGAGTCTGAGTACGAAAGCATTTTTGAAGCCTCGAACAAAAGGGTAACCCCGTCACTTGCAGTTACTAAAAACTTATAAATTGGAGAATTATGCAAATACTGGGTAACTCTATCAAAACCGACATACCTTTCTTGGATGGTGTTCTTCTGTATCGCTTACGGGCATGAAGTGTCAGGAACCTTCGCTTTCTATGCCCACCTTTCTTTATATTCTTCGGTTCATTTCTGAGGGATAAACAATTGAAATGATATTGTTAACCTGGTGAGTAAACGGTTAACTGCCTAGCTAATTCCTACGATATATATGTAATCATTCAATCAAGCGTGAGATATAAACAAACATTGTTGAATGGGGCCAAGTCGATTAGCGCACTTTTTTCTAAGAAACCCAGAGTTTTAAAGAAACAACTGTAGGTTTTTTGAAACTAGGAAGAAAACTGATCTAAACGTCGTACTTGATTTTGCACTTACCCAGCTTGTTGAAAATCTGTGTCCAAAATTAACTCGTTGTTGTCATCCGCGCTCGCCATGTTTTGGCACTAGGTGCCGATCTCCAGCACCAGATGCCGATCTCCGAGTTACCCCGTGGCGTTCATGCTTCGTCGCCAGATTTAGGCGAACTAGCATAACGTCCAAATAAATTATGTTAATCGAAGCCGGTGTGATTTTCGTAAATCTCACTAAGAGAAAATATTAACCATTTAATGTAAACATGTAGGTTTTTATTAAGAATAGATTTCTCAACAGTTGCTGGTGGCATCCGTGTCATCAGAGGATTCTACAATAGCACAAGGAGGAAGTATGATTAAGTACCATTAGTCGCCGGATGCCATTTTGATGAGAGAAGTAGCTGTAATAGCTACTTCTTATGTAGAATATTGTGTTTTGTAACTACCAACTACCGGGGGGCAGCGGGGGCATCTGCTCCCCTCATGCTTGACTAGAGAGGTAGTCGCTCGTCCGTACAATAGAAGAGGTTTTTTTTATTCCGTAGTAGGGACATTCAGGCTTGCGCCCATGGCCCCAACTTGGTGTTAAGAATCGTTACTCCGTAGGACTATGTAAAATTTATCTCTCCAGTGTATGAAAAAAAATAAATAAATAAAAATAAATAAATAATGTGAACGAACTACTACATGGATTATCAAACATCTGGGTTTAAAATCTTTTGTTTTGAGTCAGACTCCTTGGAACATCAAAGCAACGTAGTAGAAAGTCTCCTTTTTGGTGAGGCAATTTTGGGTGGTAAATTCTATATCGTTTCGCGATAAAATGCGACGTAGGGCTGCACGTTCTTTAGTTAAAAGCGGGCAGTTGAAGAGGATGTGACGAATCGTGTGGTATACGCCACCACAGCGGCATAGCTTGTCCATTGACCTATTAATGCGCGCTAAAAAAGTCTTTGTGGGACAAACATTTGACCATAGGTTGACCATGGTGGCGGAGACGAATCTGGGCGTCGAGACAGCCGATAGCCCTCTGTCCAAGGGCATTACCCCTAAGCTTCTTAAGTGGGCACCTGTCTTGGACGAGGTCCACATTCGGGCCCATCTAAGGTGATTTTTTTTAGTTATAGTTTGCAGGATAAAGCTTTTGGGGGTGCCTCAGTTTAATATAATGCTCCCGTGTCCTAAAGACGCCTTTTTAGCTAGGCTATCCGCTATCTCGTTGCCCAGAAGTCCGTAATAACCTGGCCACCAGACTAGATTAACCTTACACTTGTGGGCTACTTTAATAAGGTTTTCGATGGCTCGCTTTGTGTACTGATCTGTGAGGCCAACTAAAGGGCTCTTTAAGACCTCCAGAATGACAGAGCAGATCTTCTTAAGAACGTGTTGCTGGATCTTAAGGTCGAGTGGTGAAAACCCTGTTTCAATTTCAAGGGCGCTATTCGCAATTTGGGAGTTCCCTCCGGTAATCACCAGCATTTCCCTTCTGTATACTTGCCCTACTGGCTTTAAAGCTGCAGAGCAAGCTACGCTCCAAGCTGACACCCCATACAATAATTTTTGGATAACTGTACCTTGGACCAATAGGCGCACATTCGGGGAGCGCAGCGAGACCACGATGTTTCTTTACAATTCGTGTTAAAAGATTTAATGGGGAATATGCATGATTTTTTTTAAATTTTATTTCTAAGGTTTGAGACCCGTAGAGTTTGAGAAAAATATTCAAAAAATTCTGAGGACCCGGGACATATTTTATTTTTGGGTCTAAAAGCGAGATTCGGAAAAACGTTTGCTGATTGGCCGGAGCCCGCATGACATCACAGTCCATATGCGTCTGCTTGACGTCCATTATGGCTGCGTCAAGTTCTCACATTTCCGCGAAGAATTCTGCTAAAACGAAGTCCAGTCAATGGTGTTTTGTTCCAAAATGCACCAGTACATCAAAACGAACTCCAGACTAACTGCTTTTTCACGTTCCGAGAGACCCACAAATACGAAAAAAGTAGATAAAAGCCGCTAGAAGGGCAGATGTCAATCTGTCGACTGCTTCCTGGTACTGTTGTGAGGATCATTTTGACGTAAGTATAATTTTTTATTATTACGATCCACATGTTGCTGTACGACATTAATAACAGGTAAGATCAAACTGACGTATTCCTTCTAACTAACAGAAATTAGCTAGGCAAAGTTCAAAATGGATCTGTATCGTATAATCTTCTATCGTTTACATTCTTTTCACAGATCGAGAATGACATGGAGAATTATGTCAGGTACAAACTTATGGGTGGCAAATTACAACTTAAAAAAGGTGTAGCCCCGCACAAGTTTGCATGCCAGCCTTTCCGTACACTAACAGCCTCGAGCGAGCCCCGCACCGCCTCTATACAACGTGCTGCAAAGAAAAGTTTGAACAACTTGCTTCAGAACGGTCCAGGTGATAACATGCATAAGGTTACATGAATAAAGGAGGATAAAAACTTGGTTCACTCTGGTATAGGCTGCTCTCCTGTTGGCCAGAACTCGCAGGACTCCGCACCGCCTGACAGCTGCGATGGGTTGGACGAAGAAGGCAAGCATTTGTTCCCTACTGATTTAGAAGCTGGATTGGCCTGTAATTTTACTCAGAGCCACGCTGAAAATCCGCATGCAGGACGATGTGACGTAGCTGTGCAGACATGCGTGCGTTCTCAAGCGCTGCATTACAGAAGCAAGGCCGTCATCGCTTCCCTCTGCAACTGTATTCTTCCCTCATTGGAAGCACTTCGGTTTGACCTAAAACAATTTTTTTCCCCACCAGTCGAAGAGGCAGCCATCAGCAGCACCGATGAAGAGAACTCTGATAACAGCAGCTGCGGATATAGTGAGGCAGATGAATCGTCGCCTTACGAAGACCAAGGAAGCTCCTTCGAGGCGGACAGTTCATTTCAGAAAGAAGTAGAAGAAGAGGAGTGGAGCGAGTTTCAGGAGGCAAGCTTGAAAAGAACGCGTTACCTTATGCAGAGAGAATCCATGTCCTACTTGGGAGTCCCTGAGCACGCGTGGGAGACGGTGCAGCTTCTCAGCGAGAAACTGGATTACGTCGGAACGCGCTTGACATCAAGTGATGTGGTTATGCTGGTTTTAAGGAAAATACGCCTTCATGAAGCTTTCTCGCGATTATGCCATGAATTTGGCATAAGCGCCTCTCAAGCCTCCCGACTGTTTAGTTCTCACGTTCCAGTTATCGCAGGTTACCTGAGACAACTAATAGTTTGGCCTGACCCTGCGTCCATCAAAAGACGGTTGCCGATTCCGTTTTTCTTGCGTTACAACAACGTTCAATCCATAATCGACTGCTTTGAAGTCCAAATTGAGAAGCCGAGTAATGCAGTTGACCAGTCTTTGTCGTGGTCCGATTACAAAGGAGCCAACACTCTTAAATATCTCGTATCAATTACCCCAAATGGTTTGGTGAACTACATATCCAGCGGATTCTCGGGGAGAATATCGGCCTCAAATGAGAAGTTCTTTTTTACTTTTTTCGTCTGCTTTTTTTTATTTCTGACGTGGAATTGACCGAAGAATGCGGCTACCTGGATTGCTTAATATCAGGCATGGACGTGATGGCTGATAGAGGATTCAAGCATGTGGAGAGCCTTATTCGAACTCGAGGATGCACTCTTGTACGCCCTGCAAGCGTGTCCGATGGTGAAATCCTGCCTGCAGAAACAACTATGGAATCGAGACGTATAGCGAGTCTTCGCGTTCACGTTGAACGAGCAATAAGCAGGATTCGCGATTACCATTTTCGCAAGCCTTATTCCTGTGTTGACAACAACTTGGTTTCTATATCCGACTATGTAGTACAAATAGTTGGTGGACTTGTGAACCTGCAGGGACCACTGATAGAGTCGTAGCGTCTCTTTGAAAATAAGTATAATGCCCAACGATACTTGTTGTGCCAACTTTAGTGTTGTTGTTTTTTATAAATACATTCTTTTGTAATACATGTATTCTTCTGTGGTACAGTCATTTTACAGTTTAACATTTACAGTTAAGGCAATGTTAACGCAGTGTGCGTTTTATTTGGCACCATCGAGAAGTTTAGGGAAAATGAACGTTTCCCAATATTTCAGGGCATTGGATATAGCACACTTGACGTAAGACTCGTCGTATGAGACTGAAACAATATCGACTGCTTGGGACTTCTCGAAATCTGGGTGTGTGTCATGAAATTGCTACAGTGTTCCGGAATATTCTTTGAAAGTGTATATAATACTAGATATGTATAGAAAGTCCCAGAATACTTGAAGACTGTAGATCGTTCCGGACCGATCTTGCCTTTGTAGAAATTTCTAGGTTATTCTCTTGGATATATATACCTGGGCACTCTGGCCTGCTAAGCCAGAGTGTTAATCACTTAGACCGAGAGAAGTTCTCNCAAAGTACATCTGAAGCTGTATCTGTGCGTAATGCTTCGGAGCTGGCTGTCCTTGGCTCGTTGTGCAGGTCTTGAAGCTCGAGGAGTTCATTGGGCACTTGACCTCAAGAACGGTATCTTCACCAATCGCGTCTGGAAAAGCTCCAAAGAAAGGGTCTGTTTTTTAATAAGAAGTCCACTTTTCCGTAATTTAATCCCGATCGTGGCCTCAACAACTTTGATCACCTGATCCTCCAGGGTCCTTCCTCTCTAAAGTGCCTTGGAGTCTTTTAGCTTCCGAGCACCGAAAAGCATCTCCAAAAGCGATCCTTCTACCTGACACTGTCCAACTTCATAAAACTTGGACGCTGTTACTCGGCAAAATCGCATAGTGTGCCAAATAGAAGTTTTACTTTGGCCAAGTGTTTCCCTTTGTACAGTCAAACATAACTCGTCTGTCATTGAGGACGAGCAGAAGGCCAAAAAATCCTGGAAGTTTGCAGGTTTGTTGTCGTACTTGACGTTGAACCGAGTTGCAAGTTGATGAAGCGAGATTTTGTGAACCGATTGTCCCTGGGGCTCTTCAATCGTGTTCCAGAGCTCCGAACGCATGACCTTTGAGCCTAGTCTTACTTGAAGTTCTTGAAGAAAATTCTCGCCTACAGGCTGCGTGCGTGTCCGCTTTTTTGGTTTCTTCCTACTCATGTGTTCCGAGGCCTTGAAGAATTTCAGCGACTTTCCAACGCAAGATAGACGAGCCTTCTTCCAGTAGCATCGTTCTTCAGTCGGTGCAGGTTCTTCACTTCGACGATGACACCACATCAAGAACGCCACAGCGTGCTTACATCCACCTGGAATAGGCATACATATATTTTCATTCGCGAACTGGTTTTACTTTTTGGTTAACGTATGTGTTCTTTGCCACTTACCCAGAGACGCTGCACAGCTGTGGCACTCAAGCTGTGTGACTTTATCTTCCGCTTCATTCACCGTCATCGATACAACATAAGGCTTGGTTCTAACCTTATGCTCAGGGGTAACCCGACCCTTTAATGAGCAAAGATCCCCATCACGTTTTAACTGAACGTATCCAACTGCAGAATCCCCGTAAGACTCTCTTCCAGACCTTAAATCAAGATAAAGCTTTTAGACTGTTGTTATTTAATTATCAGTTGTGAACTCGTTGATCAAATGTCTCATTAAGTAATAATCCAAAAAAGCTGTTTTGCATTGAAAGCTGTTATTTTTATTCGAGTTCCCTTTTCAAGTTTAGGAAAGAAACGGGAATGTACGAAGTAATCTTACTTAAGAAGATTTAAATTACGCAGCGTAGTATCACTGAAAATATGTAACTCAACAAATTAAAAATCCTTTCTCCCTTAAGTCCCTATACCTTGCCGTTTTTGCCCCTCGTCGTCAACACAGTGAAATTTCGGATTCGGCCCATGAAATCAAGAATCATTACAACGTCCAGGCGAGGAATGTTACTAGAAGTGGCTTTAAGAAAGCCGTTTCTGCTGTCTAGTTGATTAGCCATGAAAAAAACGTATTTTGAAGAAAAGAAAGGAGAAAACACGGTCACGTTGCCGGCAGCCACATTAACCGCGATCTTACGCCGATGTAAACAGTTCCCAGGGCAAGCGCCAACTAGACCATGACGTCACACGGGCGGCAGCCAATAAGCAACCGTTTTTCCGGGCCTCAACTTTCGGGCGTAAAATTATATACCAGAGATTTTTTTTACATCGTATATATACATATTTCGAATCAGCGTGAAAAGTACTCTCGATTGATGCCACCTTCAATTTTTTTTTAAATTCATGCATATTCCCCATTGGTTGAAACATGTGCACGCTTTCTGTTTTAGGTGTTGGTCCCAGCGTAACCTTGAGTCTAGGATAACTCCGAGATATTTTACCTTTGTCGCTGGCTTTATTACACAATTTGCCCATATATGTGGGTCCGATTGCATCTTACGTTTCCGATTAAAATGGATTAGCTCGAATTTGCTAGGTTCAAATGATATTCAAATGATTGCTTTTTTTATGCATCTTCCTATAATTATCATTGCCTTGGATAAAATTTTGCAGTTGACTTTGGCCGACCTCCCACCAATATACAGCAGAAGATCATCGGCGTACGCTTGGACTGTGATTCGCTTATGTTTTAAAATTGTTAGCGCTTTTTTTTTACTCATTTGACGGGCATTCAGGCGTTAGCCCATGGCCCCCTGCGCTCGCACTTTCGAGCGCCGACCAGATGAGCTCGGGTAGGCTCGAACACGGGCCTCCCGATCCGGTGACAACGATGTTGCCAATCAGCCCCAGTGGGGTTTTAGCGCTTTGTTTATATGGATAATAAACAGAATAGGTGACAAAACGGTCCTTGAGGAACCCCTTGGCTTAGCATGAACATGTCACTGGTCTTTTTGTTATCTGTTATAAAAGCGGAGCGATTTTCAAGAAAACTCTGGATAATGTTTGTAATTGCGTCATTCACCGTAGTATTTTTTAAAGTTTGCACTAAAATTTCATGGTTGACATTATCAAACGCACCCTTTATGTCTAACAGAAGAGCGGATGTAACCAGCCTCCTTTTAAAATTATTCTGAATGGCAGTGGTGAGAAACAGAATTGCATCTTCAGCGCTTCTCTTCTCTCTAAAACCAAATTGAAGATTCCCGAAAAGTTCTCTTTCTCTAAAAACTAGCGGAGTCTGATACCTATTAGTTTCTCGAAGATTTTCCCCGTTATACAAAGTAAAGATATCGGTCTAAAAGCTGAGACCGAGGTTTTGTCCTCCTTATTTGGTTTTGGTATCACGATGATTATTGCTCTTTTCCAGGGCAAGGGAAATGACTTAGAGATAGACAAGCATTAAAAATAGTTGTCAGAATCCTAGAGCAAGACACACCTAACTGTTGTAAAACAATCCCAGGGATATTGTCTTCACCCGGAGTGGAGTTCTGTTGTAAATTCCTGAGCTGGGAAGCCACTTCTTCTTCGGTTATTAAAATGTCCCGTGAGATTTGCTTAAATAGAAGAGCTTATGTAACTTACATTATATTGAATATGGACCCCGAAAGCTTTTACTTCTGTCCGCTGGAAGAAAAATCATCTGCGCTTAGCTCATCTGACGTAACAAAGGAGGGGGGCATGAGCGTAGGGGCATTTGTAACCATTGAAAGCTGAAAACATTTGAGGCTGAAAAGCTGTTCTAGAAGACAACCCCATTTGTTTAATTAACGCCCTGTTCCTCATTTATCTGCCTATTCTTCCCTGTTTTAGCTTCTCACATTTGAAAATTCAGTATTATGATCAGTGCCGTAATGAAGGGAGGGGCGGTGGCGCGCCCATGAGCGGCACTGAGGGAGGTGGTTGCAAGACGCGAAGGTTTGCTTATGCTGGTGAGCCATCATTGTCACATCTTGAACCCTAAGAGTTGCAAAATTCCAATAGAGCAATACCTTTTCTAACACGGCCACCATTACTTGAATTTCCTGGCGTTTTTGCCCTTAGTAACGCCTTTCCTTCAGCTTCATTTGTATTATGCCCCCCTCCCAGTCATTCTAGAGCTAATCCTGCTTCCTTGACCTTTACCCCCCACGGTTTCTAGGCTATCGAAGTGAAAGTTTAATTGAAATTTAAGTATACGGGTTTTTGTCAAAGGTAAAATTCAAAAATTTTACATTTTGAATATCGAGACTCACGCAAAAATTCCCAGGAGTCACTCAATACTCGCTTCAAGACGGCCATTTGAAGAAACCGGCGAGAATCTTGACTCGTTTCTAGGACAAAAAAACATCAGAGGAAGCATTGCGTGACAAAAGATTGCAAGAAATCTCGAGATGCACGCGAGAATCACGAACATCAAAGAAACTGCTTTCCTTAAAGAGGGAGTCCGTGTGTTCCATTTCTTTTCTACAAATGGTAATTGTGTCTATCTATACGTATGTAAAGGTATATATTAACCAAAATTTCTTGTCTAGAATAAGCCATTAAGCAGATTGGGATGACAACAGATTTGGAGTCCTCTGTAAAAAAGAGCTTCTTGTTCGGATATTGCGGAAAAATATTTTGAACAGATCAAGGTAATTGCAAAAGTTTAGTGGATTCTTAGACTAAATGAGAAAGCGAATCTGAATCTGTTTTGTTTTTGTGCTACGAAGAATATTAGCCGAACAAATCGTAAAAGAAATTATGAAAACTATGAAGGCAGTTGAACACCCGCCGCCATGCCCGTGTGGCCAATCAGAGCACACGAGAGCAGGGAACCTAGTCAGGGTTTCTTTATAATTATAAGCTTCTGTTAACGATATTTGTAAAAGTAATACGCGACTTTAAAGCTTTTTTATTGAGGATTCCGAATCAGTTTTCATTTTTTATAATAACCAGCCAGTGCCGCGAAAACCGAGTTTAAATTTTTTTCTTCCAAAAGAGACAATGTTAAAACTTAAATAAAAGCGAAATAGTTAGTATACAATTCATACATATTGTGAACAATACGTATTGTCGTATTCATAAGTATTTGCTATAACTACTGCAACATCCCCTATAGATGGCACTGGTCAGACGCATTGATCATTCGGGTTAGACGCAACGACCAAGTTCCGGTGGTCATTCCGTCTCCGAGACGGAACGACTAGTATTCCGCCGAGATGGCGGCACAGGTGCAGGAAATACATTGCGCCACACATTGCCACTGCGTTGAACAGCAGCACCGAGGTTTTCTGGAGCACCTTGATGCTCGCGGCGCAGAATATGAGGGCTTTAGGCAGTCTAGGATCCGTTTCGCTCCGTGAAGGTTACTTAGTAGGTGTGTTCATGGTCTGCGTGGAACAAAGTGGAATTCCACTGTCTGTATTGGAACTTCTTATAACACCAGGTTGAGTTTAGTTCTGTAAATGTCTAATCTTTAGTTTTACATATCTAATGTAATTTATCTTATTAAGGAATATTCTCTCGGCACCGAGATGGCGGCACAGTTGCAGGAACTCAATTACGCCGCACTCCGCTGCTACCAGCCAAGCGCAAGGGCTCCCTCATGAAGAAATCCGTCATCGTCGCTGACGGATTTCCTGACCATGCCGTCGCCCAAGTTCGTCCACAACCCAGTTCACATTAGCTTAGAAGAACCAGGTCACATCCCATTAATTTTGATTTGTACTGCGCAAAATATCTGTAGAAGGAGTTGGAACGAGTAGAATAAATACACGTGGAAATATATATATATATGTGTGATTACCGGCCCATGGCCGCGTTGGAGAACACTTGTTTTAACAAAAAAGCTAATTGTACAACAGTACTTTTGCGTGCACAGGAAGTG
>JAIQCU010002287.1:0-11913 GCA_022114935.1 Leptestheria dahalacensis
GTGTAGTGTGTGTACGGTACGGGACGAAGGTCAGCAGCGCTTAGCTGCGTGTATTACTATGCCGCAGAGCAGTTGCCGATGATCGACTCGCGTCGAGCTGAAGTGAGAAAGGGGGGCACTGCACACAGGTCCGGGTGCGCCGTGACCGGGGAGCCAGGCTGGCGCTACAGGGTAAAAGCACACAACCGGGGCAGGGTACGCCAAGTGCTCGTGAATGACTGGAATTTCCGTTTTACGAGCTGCCAGCGATTGGTCGACTCCGGACTTGTAATGCACGTGACGCACATGGAAACCAAAAGCCAACCTGCGCTCTACTGGGTTCGCATGCCGCTGCTGATAGGATTGTTACCAAGGCTCCGGTCTGTTGCAATCCCCTCCTTTTTCGCCGTGTCAGAAGCTAGGATTACAACGCCATCTAGCGGCCGTTCTCGGAACTAAATTTATGGATACAATTATGATGTAAAAATATGTTTCCCTGAAATCAGCAACTTGAACATGTGAGGAAAAATGGTTATATCAATATATGTAAATAACTTAGTTTAAAATAATTTAATTATTTTGATTTAAGTCATATTTTTATAAAACTGGGTTGCAGCCGTTTTCCGAACTGGGTAAATATACACACATTTCTGGAAACTGAGATTTTTTCCCCTCCATAAGCATACAGTTTAACTAATACTAAGGCCTAACCATAAATTCACTGTGTTTAAGATATTACAAATCATCTAAATTCAAGGTACAGCTGCTATAAAAACGGTTATAGAAAACACAGCACTGCCTTGCACCGGAGCGACACCTTTTTAACCGACCGGCTTTTCTGTTCTTTTTTTAAATTTATTTATTTTCCGTTCCTTTTTTTTATTTTTACAAACGCTGTAATTATGCAATATGGCGAAACAGTTGTATTTTTACCCCGGCGAACATGCGTCAAACCTGTTTTTCCCCCCGTTTCAACTCTCAAAGGGAGACATATGAAAAAGAAAGGCAAGAAGTGGAGATATACATGTAGAACCAGCTTCTGTGAACTGTAAGTTAACTCAGCATAGAGAGAAATTATTCACATGGCATTTCAGAAAAGTATTCATGTGCAACCATCAGGGTCCCTTTAAGAGACGAGGGGAAAAAATCATCTATAAATAAATATATGTATATGTACTCTCCAACGTCAAAGACATTTTTCCCTTTCTCTTTTATCTCTTTCCCCATTCCTTTTCTTCGCCTGGCAATCGCAAACAAAAAGTCAATATATATAGACGCTTGGAAAAGAGACAAGAGCGAAAGAAACACTCCCAAGGACGTGCCTTTCCCTGAAATATTTAAAACTTTATCGCATTCTTGCATTGAAGGCAGTTGGGGCGCCCATAAAGTAAACAGATCCAACACAAGTTTTCCACGTATTACACGATCTTCTATACACATTCGGTTATTCCTAGTAATTTGTGAATGGATATCCATGGAGGGGGGAAACAGACGTATGGTCGCAAAGAAAAACACATACCAATGGCGCGTATCAATCTAAATAACCCAAAGAAAAAGAGGAAGGAGAAAAAGCTGCAATAAAGAGTGCCAAGTACACAAGGATAAACATGTCGTGTGTGCGTCATGGTCAGTATGCAAATACTTGATAGTAACACAAGTACTTTTCATCGGTATTTCCACTGAAATCGCATGTACCTACTGAAAGTCAGTGATGACGACAATTCAGCGGCAAACTTCATATCTTAACAGTGGTTTCGTACCTATATATACAGTCTTAGATAGTATTTTAAACTGTATAGTATATGTATATGTAACGGTTGAACGGGTCTTGATAAGCCGTGCAGCTGAATCATGTAAGCGAATCTGAAAAGAGCGTCTGTGCATTGAAAAAGATTCGCGCGTAGCAACATAAGGAAGGCGTTTAGCACGTATTACGTGTGCAATATGCGCATGCGCCAACTCAGCCATTCAGTGAGAAACGCACAGAAATAGACAATGACATCAGCGCCCCTTTAGCTTTGTATACAGCTATTCGATGACAACACGAGATCATATCTTTTTGGGGCGCATCACGTACACAACAGAAAAGTTACACAAGACAGTCAAGGAAAAAGCATAAACACGCATCAGAGTAGACTCGTATTTACGTATCGGTTATTCGGTCGATAACCAGCAACTCTTATCATCGAGGCTGTGACCGCGAAAGTTGCGTACGCTTGCCAGGCCAGAGACAACTATTAGTCATCCTGCATCCTGTATACAAGCAAATAAGCTTATCAAGTCGTATTGTGGTTTTTATGTCTAAACGAGGAAGAGCGGCACAGATATCGTATCGCAGTCTGAGGTTTCTGATATGTAGTCGGAACGGCATCAGCGCGAGTTATTATACGGTGAAGGACGCGGCGATTCGTATGATATGATGGGTTGGCAGATTCAAAAGGCGGCCATGTTGAAACGAATTTGGATTGAAATGTCATATATACATCCTTCTATTATTGATATTCTGATTAATGTATAATACATATTAGTAAGACTGCAATTCAATTGACCATTATGAATTCAATACTCAGCTTGAAAGACTATTATTATAATGCTGTTCTGTAAAAGTACAGCCTACTAAGCAGATAGATATATACACACTGAATCATAACGTATAAACCCTATATGTATGTAAATTGATGCAATGATGCAATGTGCCCTTTACAGAGATGCCACCATGCGTATACGCAACTTTGACTTGTCTAAGCCTACATGTGCAATATGAGCCAAATACGACGTTCGCATAAGTTTTCGATCTATATGTGTTGGATTTTAAATGTAAATTACTAATAAAGTACCATGAAAATGTTAAAAAAAAGAATAGCATGCAACGAGATTTCATCGTCACGTGTTCCCGCCGTCTCGCTAACCAAGCGGTAATACTGAAATAACCATTATAGGATACGTTAGTTGTTCTACTTTGCTCTAGTACAGTGTGTCATAGGGTAGGGTGACATTTTGTAAAAAAAAAGGAAAGGTTAACTTTGAAACGCTTCCAGTAATAACAGTTTTTAGCGATAAGTAATCGAAAACAATCTAGGAAACAAAACCAAACAATTTATTTCACCCGTTCAGCCAAAGAGCTTCACGAAGTCAACCGGAAAACTCATTTCTGTTGCTGCCACTGCTGATTCGTCATCGTCTTCTGCGTGAAGGCGTGGATGGTTTTCAGCTCTTCTTCGAGTATTCCGTTCACCATCCTGTTATAATGTGAGAACAGGCAAATCAGCATTCAGCTGTCAGGAGTTTTAACCTATTTTTTATTTCAGGAAAACCTGTGTCTCTGTAGTAGCGGTTTGCCTTCAAACTCGTCTGATACGATGACGGCAGCAAACTTCATACCGCAGCCATCTGAGAGGTCTGTAACTTCCTACAATCAAGTACAATATGAGCTTCTTCTGAATCAACTTAATGCTTGTGTTCTGTTTGACATGTCAATATATCGTGCTTGACCATGATATGCATTAACAGCTCTGATGTGTTTAATCATACCACGTGGTTAGCGTTCAATGATTTCTGCAGCTTTTCTTTTACGTAATCTGCTGTGTATGTTGACATCGTCCTTTTCTGATCAAGATTTCAACAAAACGTTGTAATAAATAGCAAAAGACTGAAATGAATACGTTACAGATTCATAAACAATGGAGGGTGCTACTAAACTGCAGTCCGTGTACATTTCCTTTTTTCGTTACATTATTGTAATAATCACGTTCCTAAGATTACCATTGTTAACTTTAACTTAGGACTTTAAACATAGGTTAAAATTGCCTACCGACCTACCTATCTATCTATCCATTTGTTCATCTACCTATCTGTTTATCGGTCTTTTCTGCCTAAATACATTTGTCTAACCGGTATAACTATCTGCCTATCTACCTACCATTCTATCTCTCTCCCTGTCTCTCCAACCTATACATTTCTTCATGTACCTTTCAGTTTAACTGTCTACATATCTACCGTTCTATTCATTAATTCACTTAGCCCTGTAGATCATATCCAATTTCTACCATTCTGTCTATTCATCTATCTATCTATCCAACTATTCATCTACCCATCCGTTTTTTTCTCGACCTATCTGTATATTTACCTATCTACTGATCTATCTCTTTATTCATTTAGCCCTGTAGATCATAAAACACATATTTTTTTATTTGCATTTTTTAGAACCCAAGCCATAACTTTACGTTTTTCTCCTATTAAGATTAGTAAGTGTCAACTGACACTACACATGACGTCATCACCCATACAGATTGTGTAAAAATCACGTGACTGTCTAAATACGGCTACAACAGGTTACAAAAAAATCAAGAAGGCTCAAACACACAAAAACTCTCATGTGCCAATATTGTATTGGGTATATTTGCCTTCGTTAGGGAGAAAAAAATATAACATAACGGGGAAACAAAAAAAAACGGTTTTTTTTTCACCGAGATATTAAATAATCAAACCACGTGATAAGAAAGAGTTAAAAAAAAGTGTTTTTTCCCCAATGAAGATTACGCCTACATAACGTGTCTTGTTTTTCTGTCTTGAATAAAGTTAATCATTTTTCATTTGCCATGCTGTACACAGACACAAACTTTGGTCCCACCAAATCCCAAACACCTTCTCCCCGGGCTTTCAATTGTCTTTGTCGACAATTTCGAAATCAGCCCCCGTCTGAGATTTCTGCGATCCTTCAGACTCCGACTCTGACGCTTCGTTTCGTCTGCCAACAGATTATAGATGAATTACAAAACTGATTTTAAAATGAAAAGTCGAATGTTTATACCTGTGCTCATCACCGGGCGACTTGTCGGTCTCCTTCTGCGGATCGTCCTCATCGTCGGAAACCTTATCCTTCTTCTTCTTTCCCTTGGCTTTCTTCTTCTTGTCTGTGGCATCGTCTCCTTTGTATTCGTACTAGGGGAAGTACAACAAGGTGAAGTTATGAATAAACTCATTAACAATAACTCTGAAATGTTATGACTTTAAAAAGGAAGTAATCAAAACCCCTTATACGCAGGATCAATACGTTAACACTTGGCTACTCACCTATCTATCCGTCCGTCAATCTATCTACCTACCTATATACGCAAATATCCTTCTCTCTGTCTGTATGTCTTTCTTTATACCTATCTATCTGTCTAACTGTCTACCAATATGTCTACTTGTCTATCTATCTACCTATATACCTCTCTACCAATCTACTTACCTACCTATCTATCTATCCATCTACCTACCTGTATCTATCTATCTATCTATCTATCTATATCTACCTATCTATCTATCTATCTATCTACCTACCTATCTATCTATCTATTAAATGGTGAATGTATTTTTTAGTTGATATATTACATTCTGAGTTGATACTAGGCTAATAATGTAGAAAGAGAAACATTCTGGTAATATAATTTATGCTAATTTTATAAAATTAATAAGTAAAAACACGATCGTAACGTAGTGTTACTGACACTTTAATTAAATAACAGATTTCAATAAATAATAATATTATTGCACCGCACTATCCCAGGAGGCATTAACCAAGCTTATTCGTTCCAATCGTTATACCTTCCACAGCGGCCAGAACGAGGCAAAGAATCCAACATCTTCAGTCAGGTTGGGCAGCAGCCAGAAATGGTGACGTCCCATGGTCACTAGCCAGAGCAAGCTGAAGAGAACTAGGCGAAGAACAGCCAAACCGAGGATGAATACTAGAAAACCGGCAGCAGCAACACTGAGGTAGTAAACTCCTTTCCTGTGACAAATAAAATGATCATCTGTTAATTAACGATCATCTCAGGTAATTGACAGTATCAGGAGCAAATTTTGATATTTATATCAAAGTTACATAATTAGATTATTTAAATAAAGTAATGAACTGGAATATTCATGCCTGACGCTGGGTGGCCACAGAGGGAAAAGGCACAGCGCCACTGTAGCCAAAACAACCCCGGTGCCCGCGATCCAGTAATAGTACGGCACGGGGTCGTAGATCCACACATAGGCATCGCTGCAGTCGACAAAGACCTGTTCCAGGTGCATGTCTAGCCGAATCTTCCGCTTCTCCTTCTTCGCTTTACTCTTGTCTTTGTCCTGCTTCTTCTCTTCGGCGTGGCTGCTTTCCGCTTCGTTCTTCTCTTCTTCCTCCGATTTCTCTTTCTCCTTTTCCTTCTCCTTCTTCTTTTCTTTACGTTTGGCACGCAGCTTCAGCTCCTCCTCGGAAACGGGTACCTTGCGGGCCCGGTGGAATAATTTGTGTCGCAGCATCCTGAAATGCAGAACACGCGTCAACGCTACGACAGTCGTGTCCAATAGGTGAACGGAAATCAAACAACTACCACTTACAAGTCCAGAAACTCGACCGCTGCTTCCCGTGTCGGGAAAAACGCCTCGTCCCCGTTCTTGGCCGCCTGCGCCCACGACGATTTCATCAAGAGGTCAAGCGCTTTAGAAGCAGTGAAGTACTCGACAGAGTGACTGAGGAACTTTGTCTTCTTCGTCGGCACGTTTGCCCGCATCCACTTGGCCACCGCGTACTCGTCCTTGCTGATCTTCACCTTCGGGTCCATAGTTTGTGCCTCCTGTAAAACCCCCCAAAACGCTCAATTAGTAATCTTTGACATGAGATATCGTAATCAGGTGTTCTTCCTACGCAACGTCCGGGCCGTGCGCAAGTCTACAATCTACGTAGTGAGCTTGAAACAGAAGACAAACTGTCAGTAAGAGTGGCAAAACATCTGGAAGCTACTTTTGGAGAGGTCTACGAACCCTACACGCTAACATGCCTCGAGCAAATAGCGGTTTTCTGGGCTGTTTCTGAAGCGAACTGGAAAAAAACTTTCAAACATCCTAACTCTGAGCCTTTAAACTTAAAGGTGTATTAAAGTAAGTTTAGAACCTCTTTTTTCTTCTTTAGTTTTTTGCTGTCGGGTTTAGTAGCCATTCTGTCGTACAAGATGAAACACTCGCGTAAAGACGACGACGATATGAAGAGGACTCTCTTTTCTGCTTGTGTGTTGTTCTTCGATGACGTCTGCAGTCAGCTGGTTTCGATTCGATTATCGATTACTTAGAAAATAAATAAATTCTAAATATTAACAAATAAACTTCAAGTGTAATTATCGTCGTAATTTAATGTAATTCGTCTATAAAATTATGATTTAGCTCGTCAAATCAATGTTCGTATGATTTCAATAGGTTGCGACAGACTTTGCGCGCCAAATTTCGAAACTCGAATTCATTGACAGTGTGGACACGTGTTTCTTTTAAAGAGCTGAATCTAATTAATGCATATTTAATTATATTGTTCTGGAAGGTTTCCATCATACTACACTCAAGTTCAACAGGAACCGTTACAGGTTATAGAACATTTCAGACCGAATGAGATTACTTTGACTTGATTTCTGACTGTTTAACTACTACCCTGCACCCCTTAGACTCAACTTGGAACAAATCGGGTATCTATCTTCATATGCTTTCCTGTTTGGACGTAGAAAGCTTGCTTAATAACCCAGACTCGCGTGAGAGCCTAAAACACACGTCGTATTTGATCCGTAAAGCCCAGTCTTCGTCAATTATTACAGTCAGTTTCGAGTGAATCGGACCGGATTAGTCGCAGCGTTTTCTTCTGCAGCTGATGGCGATGACCAAAAACGTTAAAAGGAATGAAATTTTGATGACGGGGGGATTCCAAGTTTTTCCGTCGTCGGATTTTTAATTCATGTGCGAACGCTGCAGACGGATATGTCAACTTTTCACCGTGTTTTTTCTGGTCTCGAGAAGAATAACTCACAAGTTAGGAAATGTAACCTTTAAATCAATGACTTTGTTTTCTCAGAGGAAAACGCGCCTATCGTCCTAGCTTATCCTGTATTTCTATTTAAATATTATTATGTTTATTATATTATTATTATAACATTATTTATCCTATGTATCCTATTCTATACTTATAATAGATAGAGCCAATGTATTATGACGTCAAGTCAAGTGATTCTCCGTACTGGTCTATAGGATATTAGCATAACTATAATACATTTGCACAAGTATTTGGTATCTATATCTATGTCTATATCTATACTTATATCTATAACTGTATCTTCATTTATACATATATCTATATCTCTATGTCTATACTTATATCAACATCTATGTCTTATATCTATATATCAATATCTACACGTATACCTATATCTATGAATGTGTCTATCTATGTATGTATCTGTACACAAAACTTTGATTTCTAAATATATGTTTTAGTTTATTCTTCTTGTGTTATAAACTTGTCAGTAAACTTAAAAGAAAGATGGAAACTTTACCATAACAGCAATTTCACTATATAGTAAGAGAAATCAGGACGGAAACATCTCCATTCTGGCATATGGGAAGAATACAATCAGCTGATCGTTCAGGCCCGTCAAGATGGCGGACACTTCACAATTCATGAACCCCAAAGAAGGCATTTTGTGTTATATTTTCTCGTACAAACTGATGAACCTTGTTACGTCTCGTTAGTGTCTATCCGAGAAACGTGAGTATATAGTTCGTAAACACTGTTTTCGAGGCAACTGTTGATGACAGTGAAGTGTAGCAGTTGTCGAAACGGGTTTGGGTAAACGCGGCTTGTGTGCGTCGAAAGTTGTTTTGCGCGTTTCATAACAACGCTAAATTGGAGCGCAATGAAACTAGCACAAAATGCATAACATGGCCCCTAATCTAATTTCTCAGTCCTGCACCACGTAAACACTGAATAGAGCAAGATGCAATGTGATCCGAGCAAGCAGTGCAGTGTGAATTGTAGATTTGATAAACGATATCCGCCTGATTTCTTACTTCACGTTCTTAATTCAGTTACACCGTCTGTTATATAATTAAACTTATGTATATTTTTTAAGTATAAACTTGTGTGAAACATTATTAAGTTAAATGTTGATTAAATTTTATACAGACCTGTTATCCTATAACATTTAACCTTGCAATATACTCAACTGCTGATTCTAACTTTGTATTAATCCATTGAATAGCATACCGTTTCGAGTCTGTGGGTCAGGCCAACTATTGTATCTATAACCGACGAGTTTGAGTCAGAAGTTGATGAGTAAACAGCATAACTTCAAACACACCCTCAGGCAGTTCCAAGTATAGAAGGGTAAACCTCAGTAGGTAAATAGGTAACACTAACTCATCAACAAGTCTCTCATTATACCTCGCCAGAGTAAGCCAAGTCAAAGTCCTTTTACCAAATAGAATCCCAAAATATGATCATGTGTGCAGCTACTTATCAATAGCAGTTCGCGTTAACGAACATGAAACTAAGCATAATGGGTAAAGTAACTTGCAACCATGACGAGAAACGCAGCCCCAAAATGAATAGACGTCAGCAATCAAGAGGGTGTTATTCTAGAGAAAAAGGAACCTGTCACTACCATAGATTACTCTTGCCTAATGTTGGTTTCGTTAGCCCGTCGCCCGAAGGCAGGCTAGATGCGCTAGCTCGCCGTCCTAGTTTATATAACCTATAGTCAGATACCCTATAGACGTGGATAGTTTTCACTAGATTTCACGCAGTGTCGATTGATTCAGTTCAAATGTTTGACGCTCAATAATAATAAACACAGGCAACTGAGATGGAGAATAAAGCCTTGGAATTGATCAAGGGAAGCGTATGAATAATAGATCAGCATATTAGCCTATAGTCGGAAAAGAATGAAATGTTGAAGACTGTGCAACTTTTGTGTAAGCGCTGTGTTTTCAAGATGCATAAATAGCGTGGGACGTATGATATAGACGCACTGAACTGTCAAACTGCGCAAGTGCTACTAAGCCCAGTAGTTGACTTTAAAAACGACCTAGAAGAACCTGGTTCATGGAAGATCGCTGGCTGATTTGGTATCAGAAGCTTCTCCGGGACTTGTACTCTTAATTGCAGGTAACATCCTAGACCAATAAAAGGTTGATGGCTTATTACCCTTACACTTTTATAGATATAGCTACTCAAAAAATACTAGATGTAGACCTAGTAGTACTTAATGCAACTTTAAAGTTTGATTGAATTCGGAGTGTTAGTTTAGCCGAAATAAATTCGTAAAGGTTAGATAATTACAATAATTTTCCGCCATTCAGGGTCATCCCTTTTTTCGGACGATGATATAAACTATTTCGTCTTGTTTCCATTAAGAGTACAAAGGAGACCTTTTTAATTGAGTTTCCATGTGCAGGATCGAGACAAGCTGCAAAACGAATCCGATCTAACTGCAAGAAAGGGGATATGTCTGCACGACATTTAGCCAGAGTTGGATTACTTCTTCTAATTGTGTTTTCTACTGCTCCTTTGAACGGAGCTCGACATGCTGAAGCTGCTGAGCAAATCCCGGAACCTATGGCGATACTTTCCCCTGCAGTGCTGAAACATCCAGCAGTAAGTATATCATCGCTTTGCATGGCCGCGACTGTATCATAATTCAAATGTGGGGCTTCCGCGTCTAGTTGTATAACAAAGGACGATCATTAGTGACAGAGTTTCGTGAATAAATGCAAGTAGAACGAATGCTTGAAAAGCTGCAAAAGGTAAAGAGTTTAGTACAGGGTGTCATCGATTCATGTTAAAAATCACACACTCACACACAAAAACCTTAATTGGACTGTCACAAAAATTCCCAAGGTGTTTTTGTGCAACTCTTCAGAAGACGAGCTTTTCAGGTCAGGACACCCCTGCTCGCGTATTTGATCGTTTCATGTCTTTGTGGCTTTATTAGAAACATTAACAAAAATCGTTGATTGTCAACTTACAGTCCTGTTAAGATTAGTTCGATTACTATTGATAGAGATAAAAGACCTAGAATACAGTAACTTTGTGAGAACAATCTAATCAATTGTTGCCTTTTCGGCACTTATGTCTTGTACAGCTTGCAATAGGCTAATGGTATGTGTCGCCACCTATCGACGGATATGGAAACTAAATGCACAGTTCGGTTCTCCAGCCCCTATCATGTCTAGCATAGATGTAAACACGCGTTGTTTTCAATAGACATAGGTATCGCCTTACCATTTTAACTCATGTTTCCTGTTAGAGTAGCTGTTGTCTTCTAATTATACTGTGTTTCTTAATGCCTTGTTCCTGTAAACTAAGGAGAAAAAAGCGGCTGCCATTTTGGACCGAATCATCGCTTCCCTGCATCGAGTAGCTGAAAAGCAAAACATTTACAACCAGAATAGGAAAATGTCTCCCCTGGTGGGTGAATTCAGCCAGCCTCGACTCGCTACCAGCCCGGATTACGAAGATAAGAGGCTTCAGATGGTCGCTGTTACTCACGAGGTCTTTGCAAAAGTTTCTCCTATTATTCTTGCAGCGCCACAAAGTCGACCTAAAGACATCAATTCCCAAGTTACTGTACGTCAAATCCTGCCTATACCTTTACCTTTACTTTAGTGCGCCGTATCTCTCGAGATCTACCAAGTTCTGCTGCTATTAAGATTTCAACTCGAGTTCATGAATGTTATCAATTCTAGATGGAACTGGAAAGACGCGGGGAGCCGCAGAAGAGCAGTCGTACGTTCTGGCGCTGCTACTTTAATGCAGTCTCGTGTTTCGGCAAGAAGTGAAGAGGCAGAGACAACCTTGTTCCTCAGCTCGTCGTTGTGAGAGCGCGTCGTTTTGAGAGTCAAGCAAATTGTTTTTGTTGCTTATGACCTTATCATGTTAACTATGGACAGACTAATAAACTAATTGAAAGCTTAAACTGGGAAGCTGTGGTTTATAGTTGTAAGGATAGATGGACAAGTGGTGTGGGTATGTATGGATAGGTAGGTAGACAGATAGTTAAATAGATAGATAGATAGTTAGACAGATAGATAGATAGATGGGTAGATGGATAGATGGATTGATAGATAGATAGCGGGATAGATAGATAGGTGGAT
>JAIQCU010002289.1:0-12061 GCA_022114935.1 Leptestheria dahalacensis
AAGGGTGGGGGGAGGGGGGCAGAAAAGCAAATTGCATTAGCGTAAACAAGTTGCTTTCTGGCGGCGCCTCGAGACGTCCTTCAATTTGATTAGAGGCACGTGTGCGCCTTTTTTTTATCAGGCAACGCATAGGGAAATCTATGGAAGTGTTTATTTATTTGAACCTTTTTCGTGCCGCAATTTTAGCTGTCGATCCTCGAGTCTATTTCCGCAAATGTACGTTTTTGGTGATCCTGATACGAGTCCTGCGGGAAAACGAAAAATACCTAATCATACCATGGGATAAGATGGGTTTTGAAATGAATTTTTAAGATGTCGCATTATCGCAGAATTTTTTTATTAAAATAATCTGGAACGGCTTTGGAATTTGTGGTAGTTAAAGTATTAATTGGGTATAGAAGTTAATTAGATATTTAATTTTATTGAAAGTCTATTATTATTAAGTATTATTATTATCAATGTATAATATAGGGTATTAATGATATGAAATATTAATTATTAATGTTATGATAGGGTAATAGTGTTATAACGATAGAAATAAAAAAAATTATATATGTATCTATCTGTCATCTGTAACCATCTATCTATCTATCTGTCTGCCTATCTATCTATCTATCTGTCTATCTATCTGTCTGTCTATCTATATATATATATCTATCTATCAATATATCTGTTTATCTATCTATCTATCTAGCTGTCTATCTACCTGTCTACCTGTTTAGCTGTCTATCTGTCTCTCTATTTGTCCATCTACCGATCTATCTGTCGGTCTATGTATATCTATCTATATATATATATCTATCTATCTGTCTATCTATCTGTCTATCTACCTGTCTACCTATCTATCTATATGTTGGTTTATATATAAGCTGTCTATCTGTTTACCTGTCGGTTCATCTATCTATCTATCTATCTATCTATCTATCTATCTATCTATCTCCCTACTATGAAGAATGTATCTATCTATCCAACTATCTGTCTTTCTCTCTACGTATCCATCTATCTAAGAAACTCACGGGTACTAGATTTAAAGAGATTGAACGTTTTAGTTATTCCAGCTTGATTTTGCTGGTCGGGGGAGAGAAACTGAAGCGTACATTAGTAGCCATTAGCCGCAACAATAGACAAGGCGGATTATAGCTCTTCTTTCACGACTGCTTCTCCCTCGACAGTTATATCCTTTTTAACTTGAATATCTTTTTACTGTGATATCGCAATTCATATCCTCCTAATAGTTAAATCGAGTCTATTTAGAATGATGCCAGTGTAACCTAGTACGGAATCTTTAGCTTATGTTAATTTGAATTCTAATTGACTTTAAAATTATACTTCGTTGTGTTTTGTTCTAAATTGCGTCTTGTATAATATTTCAGAATATTAAGTAGTGTTATGTCGTAATTATAAGTAAGACAGAAATACTATTAACTCGAAGTATAATAATATCTTTAATTTGATTAATTTTAATTTTAATAATCCTGTTAGAATTATCGATGCGAATAAGGGTTTAAGTCGCTTAAAGTGTACGGTTAACTTGGCGCTTTGGAAGAGTTTCCATTTGCCGAGATGTGAGAATTTCTCGGCACTTTACTGTGAGATAGCGTTTCGAGGTCCCGTCGTTTTCCAAACTGAACTATATTCAAGAGGATTGCGCTCGTTTTCACGGGCGCCGAATATTATTCCACCGTTTCTCTTTTATGATGGAGATTTATTCTTATGCGCGGAAGGCGCCGTCGACGACGACTGCGGGCAGAGCGTCTTTCATGAATATATCAAGGCGGTAATTTCGATAATACTCTTAAGGCAGATAGTATTTCCCGTGAGGGTTGTTAAGTTGCATTAATTGGATTAAATTAGTTATATTTTTTAATTAGCTAACTAGATAGATAGATAGATAGATAGATAGATAGATAGATAGATAGATAGATAGATAGATAGATAGATAGATAGATAGATAGGCAGACAGGTTGATGAATGGATGGATTTATGGATGGATGATGCATACAGACAGGCAGACGGACAGACAGACAGAGAGATAGATAAATAGATGGAAAATATACGAATGGATAGATAGATAGATGGATAGATAGATAGATAGACCGATAGGTAGATAGATAGATAAACAGGCAGATAGATAGATAGGTAGATTGACAGGTGGATGGATAGATGGATAGGTTGATAGATAGCTAAGTAGATATATAGATATAGTCAGGTATATTGGACAGACAGACAGACAGACAGACAGACAGACAGAGATAGAGAGACAGATAAATAGACAGATGGATAGGTAAATAGATAGCTAGATAGATAGATAGACAGACAGACAGACAGGTGTATAGTTAGGTAGATAGAAAGGTAGATAGATAGATGACGTATTGACTAGACAGACAGACAGATAGATAGATAGATAGATGGATAGTTAGTTACATAGCTAAGTAGATATATATATAGTCAGGTAGATAGGACAGACAGACAGATAATCATATTAATTTATTAAGCGAGTCACAGAATTTATTAAAGTTGGCGGGAATTTTAATCTATTTGTCTTTTCTTTTCCCCCAGTGAATTTCGACCATTTCCAAGTGCTGCGCGTCATCGGTAAAGGCAGCTTCGGAAAGGTAAATAGACCGTCTACACGTCAATTAATCTAATCAATTATAATTAATTTTGGCAATTGATTTCTTAAAATGTATTTGCTATTTTACTAAATTCCAGTCCGATTATTTGGATAATGTTTATGGACTTTTATTATTTAATTATTAATAGTTTGATTGTTGCCAATTATTCGATTTTATGGTTAATTGATATCAATATTGATAATGATTTAATTATATTTCTGGCAAAAGTCGTAAAATGCTCTGAAGTATATTACATTATACATTTTGTCAATAAGGGCCGAAAGTTTGAGCAAATGTGAATAATAATTAACTTAATTTGTATTAAGTTTTCCTATTAATTTCTGGATGTAATATTCAATCATATTTTGCAGTGGCGTGTCAGTTAATTATTTGTTATTGTATACCATTTATAATTCCATTGTAATTGGCCATTAATTTTGCATTTGATTAATTAACTTCAGTTGTTAGTGTCATTAGAGTTTGATTTGAGATTAATGCAGTTTTAATTATGTGTGTGTAAATCAGGTTTGCATCGTTCAGAAGAAGGACTGCGGCAAGATGTACGCCATGAAGTACATGAACAAGACGCAGTGCATCGAGCGGGAAGCACTTAGGAACGTTGTCAGGGAAATGGAGATCCTGCGTCATCTGGAACACCCTTTCCTGGTTAATTTGTGGTTCTCCTTTCAGGGTAATTCTGGCGCCTGTTTAATGTCCCTTTTTCTGCGGCCACGCAATCTTCTTCTCTTGTTTATAGATAGATAGACAGATGGACAGGTGGATGGATAGATAGGTAGGTAGATAGATAAATAGATAGGCAGATAGATAGATATGTAGATTGGTAGCTAGATAGATAGATAGATTGACAGATGGATGGATAGATGGTAGATTGATAGATTGACACGGTGGATGGATAGATGGTAGATTGATAGATTGATAGGTGGATGGATAGGTGGATAGATGGCAGATTGATAGGTTAATAGATTGATAGAAAGAAAGGTATATAGATTGATTGGCAGGTGAATGGATAGATAGACAGACAGATAGATTGATAGATTGATTGATAGGTGGATGGTTAGATGGATAGATGGTAGACTGATAGGTTAATAGATTGATAGAAAGATAGGTATATAGATTGATTGGCAGGTGGGTGGATAGATAGACAGATAGATTGATAGATTGATTGATAGGTTGATAGGTAGGTAGGCTGGTAGATTGATAGGTTGATAGATTGATAGGTTGGTAGATTGATAGGTTGATAGGTAGATATATAGATATATAGATGGATAGATAGATAGATAGATGAATAGATCGATGGATGGATGGAGGGATGGATGAATGAATGGATGGATGGATGGATAGATAGATACTAGATACCAAATGTAACGTGAAATATCCAGGTATTAATAACACAATTCAGTGACACATATCTGTATTATATACTGAAACTTGTACCTATCTGTCTATCAGTCTATCCATCTCTCTATCTGTCTATCTATCTATCCATATCTGCGTATCTATCTTTCTATTCATCTGTGTATCTATCCATCTATCTATCTGTGTATCTATCTATCTATCTATCTGTGTATCTATCCATCTATCCATCTGTGTATCTATCTGTCTATCTATCCATCTACCTATGTATCTATCGATGTATATTTAAGTATCTATCTATCTACATCTTATTTATTACATAACGGTATACAGGTGGCTTCAAATTACGTAAAAATAGCGCTATTTCTTTAACTAGTCAAATATTTGCTATAAACTCGAATTAAACTAACAATAATATTAATTAAGACTGAGTGAAGTTATCAAAGTAAAAGGTGAATTCGCGTGCGACTATCTACATACTATTTACATTATTGAATTTAACTGAAATAAATTATAATTAAAAAGTAGAAATCTGTACAAATGAATAACATTGCAGATGTGGAGGATCTCTTCATGGTGGTGGATTTGCTACTGGGAGGAGACCTGCGCTACCACATGCAGCAGAACGTGGTTTTCAGCCAAACCTCCGTCCGACTGATCCTCTGCGAAATCGCCTCGGCACTGGACTACTTGAGAGAGCGCGGCATACTTCACCGGTAATTCGACTCACCCCTTTCATCTAATTTAATTAACTTAAGTTATTACTATTATTACTGGTTCATTGATAATGGAATTAGTCATCCTAATATTGAAGGGAAACCTGAATGAAAATCTCTGTAGGGACGTTAAACCGGAGAATATCATCTTGGACGAGGAGGGACACGCTCACTTGACGGACTTTAATATCGCCACGGTGCTGAGTAACGGCCAGAGAGCCTCTTCAGTGTCTGGAACGAAGCCCTACATGGGTAAGAAAGTAATTGCAGTCGAACCAAGGGGGGGAGGGGGGGGGGGGCAAGTCAATCCTTCTATTTTCAAAAGTCAATCCTTTTTTCCCTCGCCAGTATTTGAGATTCTAATTTCCTGTAAACATTGGGGACTTCGTTGCCATGTCACTATTATCTTATTTATAATTTATTACTATTATTTTAAATTATATATTATTTGATTAGGATATTGTGCTAGTTAAACTAACCGTTGTCAAAGGGTTGATTAAACTAACTCCATTTATCCTTAATTGATATCCTTGATTAACCGAACACAAGTTTGATTCAAATAATCGATACGATAGACTGACGAATCAATCAAGACTAGCGCACAATCGATACACATTGTTTGTTTGCTCGTGGATCGGTTACAGAGTCAACAGCAAATCTTGAAGTAATCCGACACAAGGGATCGCTTGTCGCTGTTGACTTCCTGGACAGGGCGATACCCCCAAGTTGGAGAAATCGTCAAATCTACTATGTACAGTTTATATCAAGATTGGGGGGGGGGATGTTTGCTAATATCTCGCACATTTTCCAAGATATAAAACCCCAAAAATTACCACGTCTAGAACTAGTGGTACCTAATGCACTGGTAAAATTTCGTCGAAATCGCTTTGATAGTTTCGTCGAAATTAAATCCTAAAGTTAATTAAAAAAATCACGATGAAATATTCTAACCAGAATGTGTTGCGTTTTAATTGTTGGATATTTCAAATTGCCAGCGAGTTGGTTAGGCGAGTCGCTTGGGATACTTATTTGACGTACATTTTCCAATTTCGCTTAAGTCGACGGGATAGAAAACTGCAGGGGAAAAACGAGATCAATGATTCAAATGTGAAAAGTAAGAAAGAGGGAAAAACGACATCTTCTTTAGCCGTCTTGAAAACGTTGCAGTGGTTATTTATTACTCGGAATAGAAAGAAGAAGCCACTCTAGCGTATTCCTTTCAACTCTAAAATTGAAGAAGGGGATTAAACGTAATCCTAAGGAAAAGTTGATTGCTTATTGCTCGTACGCTTTCACAGGTATAGCGACCCAAAAAATACTAGGTGTAGACCTAGTAGCACTCAGTGCACTCGTAAAGTTTCGTTACAATCGGTGCGTAAGTTTAGCCGGAATAAAATTCCAAAAGTTGGACATTATTTGTCTTCATATTTGTATGTTAGTTCTTATGATAACCTTATAAAGGTTAGTAACAAGCGAATTTGAGTAAATTTTAAGTAAGTTTATTTATTTATTAGAATTAAACTTAATTGTGAATACTATTTAGATATAATGGAGAATTCATGTGTTCAGTTTTGTTTGCGGACAGCTCCGGAAGTTTATAGGTGCGCCATCGATTGCGAGGCTTCGTACGGGCTCCAAGCGGATTGGTGGTCGCTGGGCGTGTGTGTCTTTGAACTGAGCACGGGATTCCGACCGTTTGACATCCACTCGATCACATCGGCCGAGGACTGTCTCCGTATCTTTGACAACAAGCCCGCGTTCCCTCCAACTATCAGCGCCGTCCTCCAGGAAGCCATACAGAGAGTACCTATTTGTCATTTCACCACGTTGACATGTTCAGTATGAAGAATAGTGCAAGTAGTTTTAAGCAGACGTCGATACAATACGATGGCGAATCAATGAACAGTGAAACCATCGATGGTATCAGTCATTTCACTATGAAGTTTAAATCGTAATTGGTAATTGGTTAAGATACATTATCTGTGTACTCATACTAATCTACAGTCTTAATTAACTTAAAGTTAATTTGAATTTCATGTCTTAAATTTGGATTTTTCCAGCTACTGACAGTCAACTGGAAACGGAGGTTATGCTCGCTGGAACAACTGGAGAAACTCGAGTTGCTGGAAGACATGGACTGGAACGCTGTGCTCCGCAAAGAGTACAAACCCTCTTTCGTACCGCAGGTATTCATGATCTGTAATCAAGTTAATTGACTTAATCTAATGACGTATTTAAAGGAGGTGAGGGAGTAATTTGCTGTTTTTTCTTACGCTCGCAGAAGGGCCATTTGAATTGCGATCCCTCGCTGGAACTGGAGGAGATGATCATGGAATCGCGACCTTTGCACAAGAAGAAGAAGCGACTCATGAAACAGAGATCCAACACGGATTTTTTCAATTCCAATAGTGCCGTAATTATGGTTTATCCAATTCCAATACCGTATAATGATAGTACTTAATGTAAGTATAAATTAAACATGATTTTCCTTGTCTTTCATTCACTTTTGGATGTATTGTTGGCCTCACAAACAGCTTACAACTAAATGAATAGTGCGACAGTAGATATCAAGATTGTTTGATTGATTTTGTTTCTGATTTGTTATGGATCTGTCAATCTATCAATCTGTGCGTCTGTCAATCTATTCAATTATCTGTCTGTTTCTATCTGTCTGTCTACCTACCTATCGATCTATCTGTCTATCTGTCTATCTGTCTGTCTGTCTGTCTGTCTGTCTGTCTGTCTGTCTGTCTATCTGTCCATCTGTCCCTCTGTCTGATCTCTAGTCTATTTATCTATCCATCTGTCTGATCTCTAATCTATCTATCTATCCATGTGTCTGTCTGTCTACGTACCTGTCTATCTATCTGTATCTTTATATCTATCTGTCTATCTGTCTATCTACCTACCTATCCATCAGTCTGTCTATTATATGTCTATCTATCTATCTATCTATCTATCTATCTACCTATCTACCTATCTATCGATCTGTCTATCTATATGTCCATCAGTCCGTCTGTCTACCTACCTGTCTATCTGTCTGTCTATCTGTCTATCTATCTGTCTATCTACCTATCTACCTATCTATCTATCTACCTACCTATCTATCAATCTGTCTATCTATCTGTCTATCTACCTATCTACCTATTTATCTATCTACCTACCTATCTATCAATCTGTCTATCTATGTATCCATCAGTCTGTCTGTCTACCTACCTGTCTATCTGTCTATCTAAATTGTCTATCTACCTATCTACCTATCTACCTACGTATCTATCTATGTATCTATCTATCTATCTATCTATCTATCTATCTATCTATCTTTCTGTCTGTCTATCTACCTACCTAATTTACCTACCTACCTTTCTATCTAAATCTCTTCTAATCTAACGTCTTGGTCTAAGTTCGGTGAAACCGTTCACTTAATAATTACGTCTTATTAACTCCAGCTGTCACAACGTCTAATTAATGCCATTATCAAGTATAAACCTTAAATTTAAATTTTGCAGAGTGCACTGTCTGGTCTGTCTCAACCCGGTACACCGAGCAGCAACCTGCTGGACAATTTCATTGCCTTTAACCGCGAGGCTTGGCTGGCGCAGCAGGAGCTGGAATTGAAGGAAGCCCAGTGGGAGAAGGAGCTGAGCGAATCCATGCAAGCGTCCAGTTGCCATGGAAACGCGGTCACCTGCACGTCGGACACGGCCGACCTCTGCAAGAGGAAAGCGGAACAGAATTTAAACAGAGCTCAGAGCTTACGTGATTCGTCGTCCAAGGAAAGGTCGCGATTGTCTCATTGGTTGACCTCTTCGCCGTTCTGCCTGCGGCGGAGTCTAAGAGAGACATTGTCCAGTCACACGTCTAGTCCCACACTGTGAGAAGCTTCAAAAACACTGGAGCTATATTTTAACTTAATCCCAATTATAGTTTACTAATTTTTAATGACGATATTTTAAAAATGAGTTTCGTTTTAAGTTTCAGTGCCTTGTTTGTAATTTCGCGCCCCTTTTTTGTAAGTCACGTGACGGACCAGGTACTTGATCGCTGATTGGATCATTTTCCCGTCTCCTGACGAGGGAAAAAATTCTTTTATTGTCCAATCAGTGTTTTGCGCACTTTTTGAACCATCGATGACTGTTTTACTATTTGTTTGAATGGGCTTTCCGAGAACTTAATTTTTATAATCCCGAGTTTTTTTTTAAAAAGACGTTTAAATAAAACAATTTAGTTTAAATTCATTCTTAAATTAAATATATTTTTCTATTTTTTAAATCAAGTTAATTGAAGTTAAACTCTGTGTAAATAATAATATAAACAGATTATCTGTTCAAACCAATAAATTGTCGCCGAAATTAACTGAACTAATACCTCTTATCGTATGGTTGATTAAAGTAATTAAAACTTAAAGTTAAGTGTGTCTATAAATAGACGTGATTGAAATTTGGCAATTTAGATGCGCAATAGGTGAAAAATCGGGGCACATGTTCCAACAAACTGTGACCGAGATTCACCGAGAAGGTTTAATAATAGTCTCAGTGTGTGTGTGTGTCAGTGTGTAAATGTGTGTGTGTACGTGTGTGTTCGAGTGGTAAAAATACCGCGGACAGGGCTCTTTGAAAGAACCATCTATAGCAGTTTGTTGGGATTGGAACAGTCTCAGTGGGAGCGGCTGAATGAACGGATCCCGCTCTTAATTAACTCGGTGCATCCAGCCTGGGTCAAAGTTCAAGACGATGACCTTCTTTTCGACCTGTCGTTGTCTTCCCACGCGTTAAAAAACAAGCAGGAAAAAGAGAGAACCGCGTTGGACATAGAAGAAGAGCTGCGGTTGAAAAAAGAATGGAAATGGCGCTGATTGGCCTAGTTGTCTGGCTTTGTTTACTACAGGGCAGTCTGGTCTCCATGGCAACGCGTTGGAGCAGAAGCAACAACCTGGAAATGCTCCAAGCCCAGCTGGATCAAATGGTCAGCGCTAATGGCGGCGGTGATGTCCAGTTTGCAGCCTGTCGAATCAGCTCCAAGGAGCTGTTGGCTACGGCCGAATCGACGGCCAGGAACGTGCTCCATGGAGTATGCAATCCACGTTAGTCACGCTATCTTTTATCACCTTTCGTTATCTATCTATCTGTCCATCTATCTGTCTGACTATCTATCTATCTGTTTATCTGTCCATCTATCTGTCTGACTATTTATCTATCTGTCTTGTCTGTCCATCTATCTGTCTGTCTGTCTATCTATCTGTTTATCTGTCTATCTATCATCTGTCTTTGTATCTGTCTCAAACTGTGTATCTATCTTTCTATCTGTGTGTCTATCTATCTTTCTATCCGTCTGCTAGACTGTCTGTCTATCTTTCTATCTGTCTGTCTATCTGTCTATCTATCCATCTTTCCATCCATCCATCTATCCATTTATCTATCTATACCTGTTTGTCTAATCTATCTATCTATCTTGTGTCTGTCTGTCAAACTGTCTATCTATCTTTCTATGTCTGTCTGTCTATCTATCCATCTATCTGTTTGTCTGTCTATCTATCTATCTATCTATCTTGTATCTCTCTGTCTGTCAAACTGTCTATCTTTCTATCTGTCTGTCTGTCTATCTATCCATCTATCCATCCATCCATTTATTTATCTATATATCTATCTGTCTGTCTGTCTGTCTGTCTATCCATCTATCCATCCATCCATTTATTTATCTATATATCTATCTGTCTGTCTGTCTGTCTGTCTGTCTGTCTGTGTATCTACTTGTATATATCTGCATATCTATTTCTGTATCTCCCTATATATCTATCTATCGACTTAGTGATTCACACTTATGATTCATTCAATTCAGATTGACGTCCGAGAATCCGTTCTAACTGTCGAAATTCTTCAACTAACAGCGTGTAAAAGAACCCAAAAAAAGTTCAGGAACATTGGAATAGTCATGGAACACACTGTAGAAAGATATAGGGTCGACCTATTTATTGTACATCAGCTTATTAGTAGCGGTTTTGGTATCATTTTAAGCGATTGTTCGTGACAAGTCAAATTTAGTTTTAAGTTTTATTCGAACGGTAACTTTAATTGAGACTCGGAATTAAAAACTCGTATAACTTGATATGTTTTCGGTAACTTGAAAATGGACTTTTAATTTTTAGCGGAATTTTAAGGTTCTGTTGGCAGATCCTTGATTGCAATTTTCTCGCAAATTTTCATAATTTTATTTTGGTATTATTAATTTTTTAAAGTAATTATAATTAAGTTTTATATATGAAACTTTATCAACTAGAAACAAGAATGTACCGGCATCGGTACTGATAATTTAAAACTGAACGATTAATAAATCACGTAATAAAATGATGCTGCTTGCTGCTGGCAAATGAACAATTCTGTCGATCTTCCATTTTAGGTGAAATCGATGACCGGCTGCACAATTTGGAGACGCAAATGGCGGGCCAATTCAACGTCATCAAAACCATGCTGCTGAACATTGAAGAGAAGTTATCGCTGCAAGAGGCCCACTATCGCCGGGCCAATCGTAAATTACACGGAGCTGTGGCCGTCCTCAGCGAAGGAGTCCAGGCCTGCGCACTGAACCAGAATGCTGCTGCTCCCACCTCGTCAGCAGCAGCTGCTGCCGCGGCTGCTTCGACTCCCAGCCCGCCCAATGCTGCACCCCTCAGGAGGTTCAAAAATTAACAATATTCTATTATGATTAATTTAATTATATTTAAACTTTGAAACTACATCAGTTCAGGATGAATTGATCTTTTAAGAGTTGATTTAATTAACTTTAATCTATATCGTTTAAAATGATGTCGCATTTTCCAACTGAATGTGAATTCCCGCAGTGCTGCAGGAACGACCGACGGAGTCTTCAGTACCGGAGCCGATCCTGACGACGAGGAGGAAGGAACGCCCAACCCGCGCCAGGAAGAGATCGACCGTTTCAACAGCTCCATTCATCTGGAGAACGGCAAAAGAGTCTTTACCTATTACTGGCAGGTTAATATTGAACGATTAGCTAGTCATTTACCAGTAGAAATACCGCAACTGTGATCATCTCCAGATGGGATTTCTTTGATTTAGTTGAAATGCAATTAGATTAATAGGAATTGAATTGAATCAAAGGATGATTTTTGCTGAGTTTGACGATGATGTGAAACGTGTAGGTCTTTGACATGGACTACAAACTCAACAGCTGGGGCTACCGTCGTTCGCTTCGCTCGCCCAGTTTCTACGTCTTCACTGACGGTTACATGATGTACTTGCGCATGTACCCTCGACAGAACGGTCAGAATGTCTACATCCACGTGGGATTGACCAAAGTGAGTCACATACGTTCCCCGTCTAGTCAATATCAACATCA